>JAYMSP010000346.1:0-56617 GCA_036897095.1 Plantago elongata | reverse complement strand
TAAATTCTACAGGAATTCTATTAGGTAGGTGAACTTCATTTAAGAAAAGAAACAAGAGCAAGTAATTTGGTATAGATTGGTATAGGTAACTTAAATGAAGTAAGATTGCGTAATACACAAAAACACAAAAAAGCAACTTCATAAGGAGAAAGATGCCGTTTATATCATAAGATTATTCTATGAAATACTAAAGGAAAAGTACACAATACGGAGCTATGCGACGTATATATATATGGAATTCATTGTGGGGATATTTAGAAGGAAGGCATATTATAGAATCTAGTCTTTTTACTAACGGTTTACTACCTCAACTATGAAATATAATATTATGCTACGTTGTATCCCTGATAGAAGACAAGAAAAACATAGTATCTAAGTGCAATTCCCTAAGTAATAATCTACTATGCATGGAAGTTTTTGGCAAGGAAGGACTCTCTTTAGTTTAAGTATTACACTTTTGCTATTTCAAATTACCTTAATTTTAATTAATAAAACTAGGACTTATATGAACTTTCCTTTACGAATCTTCATGTCTTAAGTACAGAGTGGTTGATACAATACTAAAAATGTTGTCATGCTTCGTTGAAAGGAAAAGCAAGTAATACGGAAGTAACTAAGTATATTAGACAATCGAGAGAATACAAAGAAGCCATGTTTCTATGTTGTAATCCAACTATTATAATAAACTATAATAAATGAAATCCCATGTTAGGGTCTACCTGTAATGGTTTTCTAACCCATGTCTTTTGGGGTAGAGCTGTAGACTAGTAGAATGGTTTGAGCTTAACCAAAAGTACTTAGAGGGTACAGGCGTAAATGTTATAGTAATACTTGATTATTTCTATTTAAGAGGAACTTGTACAGAATAACTAAGGGAATCGCGTAGATTTTTAGGTTTTAGTATATGAGACTTCTTCGATGTTTAGGCCTACGTTTTCTTTTTCTATTTATATAAATTATATTATAAAATTTATAATATATACCCCTTAGTAAAACCTTAAGTGAAATCTATTTATTTCATACACTTAGCAAAATTTGCATTCTAATAGAAATCCATGAAATTGTTTCAATATTATAAGGAGAAAAAAGAATTTTGTTGTAGAATACACAAGGTACTTCCAAAATTAAGTAATGAGTTAAAAGACTAAAAGTATATACATACACCTTAGTATTAGCTTCGTTGTAGTAAAGATCATTTATAGAATGAAAAAAGAAGTTCTAGACCAGCATCAAAGAACGATGTAGCATCTATTTTTTTAGAAATAGTACACTCTTATATACTTTCTGCGAAGCAAGGAGTCACAACTATTATAGACTTATGCTTTTGTCTTGAGTTTCCCTACCTTAAGTCATAAATAAACTTTTTTTCAGCGAGAGCTAATGGTAGGTAGGGTATTCCTTTCAAATATATATATATATATATAACATAATAAAGGAAAGCATGATAAATATTAGGTTTAAATGGTCTTTTTTAGGGGTACTTTTATTAGTTAACACCGGTGTATTTTGAATGAATTGATTAGAGTTAGAGAATATAATATTAGAGGAGGACGATATCCCTGGAAGCTTACATGGGAATACAAGGAGTTCCTACTAATTAGAACATGTTAGACGAGTCTTACCTTACTTAGTATTCTATTGCCACTTAGGTCAAAACATAAAAGGGTTTGGCCTTTACTTTACATCTTCATCTTAATTTATACTATAACTAAACAATCAACATGTATTCCAAAACTAGCTTACTACCCTCTTATTACTTAGGCTTTTACTTTGCTTAGCTTTCTATTTTTAGGAGTTCTCTTTATAGGCATGTAAGTATACTCCTTTACACAGATAACATCTATCAGATCACTATGGTGTACGCACTATTATATTAAATAAAGCTATTAAAGCAAGAATGGTAAGGGCTTTTCATGTTTAGAATTAGACATAATGGGGTACACAATTATACCCACTAGAATTCTTTCCTAATTTATTTTTCTATTCTTATACGTAGGTAGCTACACATATTTCTCTTTTTGTATTAGTAAATTCTAATGTGCTCTAGTCTTAGCTTAGAATTTAACTATAAGCGAAGCTGGGAATCATTTCATTACTTAGGTTCCTTGCTCTTAGTAGACAAAAAATTAAAGAGTACATCTCATGTGTTATAAATATACATTATAAAATGGAGATGAGAAAGCACGTCCTCAGAATTTCTTACTAAGTAAGATAAGAGTAAGGCCACACCAGAATTACATAAAAAAATGAAAAATAAATTCACTCAACTATAAAAAGTTAGCCTATGCTTAAAAACATTAAGTACTTTCCGTGTAAACTTATCCTTTCCTCTCTTATAACTTAATTATTATATGAATTATTTATTAGTCCACCCGGAGAATTTGAAAGAAGGATTCCATGAATAGTATTTATTAACACAGCAGAATTAGGTAAGAGCTTTGGTATACAACAACGGCAGAACACAGACTAAAAATCTAACATCATCAATTATATTTATTCCGAAAGCTAAGGTAATAAATATTTCATATTAGTAAGAACATATGCTGGATTAAGCTCTCAATAATGGCAGACTCTCTCAATTATTGGATTTTGTATCAATAACAATAAGACAGAAAAAAGGCAAGCAAGGGTTCATTTAAACTGAATATTAGCTTTAAAAATGACTTCGGGTCGCATTGATTTCTTCCTCGCTACGCTAGCTATAAGTTCTATTTAGAACCTATTATTTTATACGAATATTTTACATATACGATTATAATTAATCCTTTTCTTTCCAAATATTCTCCAATAACAGGATGGTTGAAGGTAGTAGATAAAAAAACTAGTTGTCTTTATATAATATATAAGGCGGGTAAAGGAGAAAGTTATCACATTTGCCATATTTCACAAGCAATTCCTAGTAACAAATGGAAGGGAAAGACTTAACACTCATTGCTTAGATTATTATTAAAAAAAAATAGAAAAGAAAATACAAAGGAGAAGTGTACATGTCTAGCTTACTACACAAGTGGATAAAGAACAGATTCGATCCGGTGGTAGGTAACAGAGAGAAAGAGCCTCTACCACAAAAAAATAGTAAAGGGAAATGCAATTGTTAGTGTTCGTTTTTAAGGAAACTGAATAAATAATTGTCTGGTAAGCACTAGTATGGAAAAAAAGCAAAAGTATACCCACATTCTTAAGTTATGGGAAAGTTCTAAACCGTTAGAATAATAAACGGCGAAGAAGAGATTGACACTTAGTGGATCTAAAGAGTAGTTGCCATTATGGAGAAGCACATCCTTTTGGATACTCAACATTCGTTATTATTCGTTATTGCTTATGCATTGTTGTTTCCTGAAAAGAGTTGTGTTCCTATAATATAATAAAGAATAATTGTCTTGTGCTAAAACCCGCTTCTACAAATCCTCAAAGTCATTGTTTCCATAAGCAGGCATAAAAAAATGGCCTACAACTTTTAGAATAGAGTATTATGGTCTTCTTTCTATAAGTGTTAAATGTTCTTATTCTTGTTTATAAAGAATCTTTGAGCCAAAGACAACTAAAGGCCTACACGAACAAAATTTAGGACATGCTTTTAAAAAGCCGTAGTTAAATGTGTTTATAAGCCAATTGGATTAGTAGGTCCCGATCTTTCTATTCTATTTGACTACGCGTTTGGCGTGAGTTCCTTCTTTTCTTTGCCTATTTTTCATAACATAATAAATACACTGTTGTTTTTTACTCTATCTTCTATCTACGTAATAAAGTTATAAAGGAAAGTCTACTAAGAGTTGAAGAATTCTACTTAGGCAGAATTTGAATGACTAGTTCATTCTGTGGAGTATTGATACATTGAATTGGTAACAGCAACTAGCTACAGGGAGAGGTATACGTCTATATAGAATATAAGTATAGGGAAAAAGAAGAAATAGTTAAAAGAGACGGACAGGCTCAGTGGAACCCTTTGAAACTTATTCTTTTGTTGACCACACAAACAAACCAAAACTATCTTGAAAACACCTCTTTGTGTGGAAGGTCCTTGTCTGATAAGAAAGAATAAGGAATTACTTACCAATCATAAACTGAAAGAACCCCGTATACTTTTTTATTGGGCGGAAAAGAAAAAGAAGAAAGGTCTAAAAAAAGCAAGCTCAGAGAAGAGGAGAAACAAAGAAATCGTTCAAGTCATAATAATATTTTTATAAAAGGTCAAATATCATTGTAGAAAAACTAGAAAAAGGAAACATCCTTTATCGATGGAAATACAAAACAAGATGAATGGGGATAGTTCCTTCTTGTCGAATTTCACATCCTCGGTTGCAGACCTTGTCAATTCAAAAGAACAAAATGACATAGGAAGGAAAGGACATACAGGGTTTCTAGAAGTTCAATTCCATTACAAGAGCTGGCACTGCCAGCCACACGAGTAGGAGATATTTAGATGAAAGACAGGCTGTGAATAGTAAAAAAAAATAATAACTAACTAAAAAAGCCCTTGGATTCCCTTTATTATTAAGAGCCCTTTCTTTAAGAGGAAACAACTCATTATTAAATTACAATTATAGATACAAATAAACTTCTAAAAAAGAATAATACAATATAATGAAACACTTAGTCCCGGGTTTACTTTAGGAATAATACGGCGTTTTCCAAATAGAAACAGAACTCAGATCAGAATCATAGATAATAACTATTCCGCAGCGGGAAATATTCTTTCGCGTACTTTCACAACCTATCTTTTTTCGGTTAACGTTTTAAGGTCGTAATTTATAGTTTTTTATAGTTATAGTGCACTTTTACCTTTTAACCGTACAGGGATTTTCCTATGTCAACTTTCGTTTTAAACCCTGGTATATGTGTCTAATCAATCCGGAATTATACTTGTATAACAACTTGTATGAGAATTTATTCTTTATTTTAATCTTCTTCTGAAAAAATGGATAAGTGTGGTAGGGTTAAAAAGATTTTGGAGCAAAGAGGGCCCGCTCATTAGTTGTGTATAAATCCTCAATCATAAAGAGAACTTTTTCTCCCACGAACTCTAACTTCTAACTACAATTAGTATAAATAGGTGTTGTATAAATACCCTGCCAATATGTCGGTGGATGTTATCTTATATTCTTCTCGTTAGTTAAGAAATTTTATCTAAATTTGTTCTAATCCAGCACACATATTTATTTTATAGTTTCGAGTTTTTTTAAGGAATAAGATAAGTCAACTTATGTTAATAACAACACGACTTAAGACTGTGTAGCCGTTCTCTTTTCTTGGGATTCGATTAGGAACAAGATAAGATTTAGTAACTATTTTCCCTTCGTGTGAGTTAACGGAAGCTTTCATGTATTCGTTTTACTATATTCTATCTACGTTCTATATCTATCTTTTTGCAATTAGCTTATTATATTAGGTAGACGTTTGTTATTTAATTTCCAACCATAAGAAATAATTAAGTTTAGAAACTACCGGGAAATATTTTTTATTAAACTCCTTATCTATCTTTTAGTATTCATTTTTTGCGTGGATTCGTAATGGAGATATTCCTATTTCCTAGGAAGTAGCACGATCTATTTTGTTGGCTGCCTTTCTTATTAACATTTGTTTACTCAGTATTCGAGTCTTTTCACTTTTCAATAGAATTTATACCTCTACGCTAATCTGCCTAATCTAATAGAAGGGGACTTCTGCGTTTGCTCTTCCCTAAAAAAGTTGTAAGTGTAGAAAAATTTAGTCGTGAAATCAATCCTCGGACTTCTGTTCTTTCTTCATATACTTCTCTAATAGATTGATTTGAACAAAGTTTGTTGTTAATGTCATGAATTTTGTATATAATCAAATCATCAAATTTTTGTATTAAGATCTCGCCGATGCCTTGATAAAGAACAGCTAGTAAGTATAATATGGAAGAACATGGAACTTACTAAGCTTGATTAATAAGAAATAAGCGGGAAATAAGAGTTTGCTCTGTATGGTAGCTCTATACTTTATTGGGCAAGGTACTATATTTTATTTAGTGTTTTCTATATAAAAACGTTTTTATGGTAATGGATTGTGTTATAATAATAAGGATGGAAGAATGAATATAAAAAAAGTTACACAGTTTCATTTTGTGTAAGTGACTTCCTCTCCAAATAATCTATATTTAGTACATTTGCTTAAAAATTTCATGAATAATGAACTGTCTTTTGACTATTACTTTGTAGGAATCCCACTTAGAGCGTGTTTGTAATATAGAGTTATATTCCTCTCTTTTATTCTTTTATTATGATCGTAGAACTATTGATTTGATCTTAGACTAGACTTTTTAGGAAATTGATTGGTATTTTTAGCTTTTAAATTTAAAGAAGATTCTTTTATTTTGTATTGGATGTAAATACCGGGAGGTATAGGATGCCACTATGCGGAGAAAACGAAAGCACTTGTCGTAGATCTAAATTAAGATTAAGAGTAGCAACTTTGCTATATAATTCTTGACGTAAGCAAGTAAGAGAAATCCCAGTTTTGTGATAAGTTAGAAAGCTAATTGTATAGATCCTTTGTAGTAAGAAAGAGTAAAAATAATAATAAAACCCCAATAAGTTATGAACTCTAAATTTTATGTATATAAACGTATATAAAGATATGCTTGGTTGGTATTAGCTAGTAAGCTGCAATACACAACCCGTTTTTTAGAGTAGATAGGATAGCACATTCACAAATCGAACGGCTACTAGTAGTTTTTAGGAAATTAGGTTCATGAGGTAAAAAACTCTTATTTATGACTTATTAGATTTACTACAAGAAAAAACATGGAAGCGATCGGAACAGCTCACTCTTTTTATGATTAAATTTGAAAGGAAAAAGACCGCATTTATAAATCCAAAGTATCCAAAATTGTATTCTCTGAAATCTCTCTACCTAGAGATTAACCAATAAACATTCTTCATCATTAACCGAATATCATGACCAACGCGTAATGATTACACGAACATTTACGAAACTTGGGTTTATTACGATTACGTAAGATTTTTTCAATATTGGTTCTATATACTTCTCCTTTTTTCTCTGCTATCCTCAGCACAGTCCTGTTTCTGCGGACTATTGATATTTCGTATTGGGGCAGTATCTTACTTTTTTCTTATGTTTTTTGCTATCTTTTCATTTTTATTATAATTTTAAATAAAATAAAAAGTCCTTTTCTCTTCTCGTTCCCGAAGTCGTAAAGGTTATTCCTGCGGTGTTTATATAGCATTAAAATGGCTAACACACCAAACCTAAGAAAGGTAGTTAAGTACAAGGACAAAGAAATCATTTTTCAATCTTTCATCACTAAGTATAGTTACGTCTAACTAAATTAATGAGTCGTTTAAACTGTTTCCTAGAAGTATTCCCCGTGCATGTGTGTCTGTGTCTCATTAAACATCTTTTCCCCGTCAGAGTTGTACCTATCTTGGATCTGCGTTCATACTTTTAAATACCTCCACCAATTTAATTTCTTTTCATGACAAAAAAGTCTCTATCATTCTAATTTTATCTGTTAACTTAACTACTGAATTTAGATAAGTGGCGTAACACGCATATTTCATCTATGTTTACTTTATATTTAATAACAAGACCCCGAGACTGAGAGAGAGAATAGAATGAATTTCTGCTTTTAGGGATTGGATGCTTGGCAGATATACAAGAAACACTTTAAACAACAAAGAGGAACAAATTCTGTATTCATAAAAAAATTCATAAAAAGGGATCCACCTAACTCTAAAATTGTCAGATTACCGTATTTCACTCCTTTCCCGCATATTATATAAAAGTACAGATACAGAAGTAATGGTTGTCAATTTCCACCAGCAACAATATTCCGTTCAATAGAGAGATAATATTCTTATTAAACCTATGCCGATTACGGGTATTTAGATATATAGAACAAATTTATGTAAGCCAATTGTAAGATAGTAATAGAAAAACCTTTCACTCGTACTAATAATTATTCTTTCCATACTGGTGTCTTTTTTATCCTTGTGCATCATATTGTTTGTGATACAATGTCAGAGTTTAACCGGCGAGTCATTTCCTTTGTATTAAAATATTTAAGTTGTCTAAGTCTTACAAATACCTAAGCTAAAGCAAACAAGATATAATTCGTCTAGCAAGTAAAAAAAAGTTTACGTACCACCTAATTCTATTTAGATCTTTCATTAGGTAAAAGAATTTATAGATAAGATTGGAGTCAATTGTTCGTTAGTAGTTTTGGCGCAAAAATGCTAGTTCATAAGTACTACATCAAGGTATTGAAATAATTATCTACAAGTTCCTAGATAAAATAAAGAGGTCTATAAATTCCTAGTAAACTCCACATTTATTAGAAAAGCGAATGTTTTGTTATTGTTATATAGTACACTCATACCTTTTCCATCATTCCCTCATCAGTCATCAGTGTTCTGTGGTTTAGGATTGGATACTTTGGTGCTTGTTTAGAGTTTACGAAAGAATAAAAACTATGAAGAAAGAAGAGTGAATGACTTTAAGAAATGAATTACATACAAATCCCAGTGATCCCTTTATTATTTTCAATCAACTTTACAAAAAACTCGGTAACTGGACAGACTAACCTTCATTTTCTTTGTTTAGCAAGAGACTTAGAGAAGGAGAATAATTACTGTAAAAACATATGGTATTTTGCTGTGTTGGGATTATAAAATTATATAGAAAATAGTCCTAAATTGACCCTTTAGTGAATTTTTTATTTTTAGCATCTTACTTACCCGGTTTGGTGTGAAAGCTTACAAATTGTCAACAATCAATAAAGAATTCTCCCTGCTATCCAAAAGAAAAAAGAACCTTTTTTCTTTTTGCATAGAATATATAAATCCAATGAATCTTTTTATGTTGTCGTTCGATGATATTATCTATGACAGCGATAATCTTGGAATGTCTAAAATATTTGATGTGCTAATTAAGATAGCTTAGGGCAACATTTCCTAGAACATATAGAAGTGAAGTATCACCTGTAGTATTTGTATATTTACAAGAGGATATACTCCTGACCTTTTTTCTATAATTAAGTTCATAATAAATAAGATGACACTCTTGACTATGAAAGAGAGCTCTGGTACCTTTAAGGTTTAAGGGTAGAGATCATCCTCTCTTTTACTATTTATACTCGAAAGTACTTAGGAAGGGGTACATCATTATACAAGTGCACTTAATGACTTAAAATAAGGCGGAAAAAGATGCAAAATGATATCATTTAATAATGATTAATTCTTTGCTAAAGTCATAAGGTATACTAAGACAACAATGTGAAGGGCACCATTCTCTCTGCTATATATTCTCCAAGGTATAATTATCAAAAAGATATGATAAAGAGAGCTCATCTAGCGAGTGAATCCAAAGGAGCTCTTATAAGAATCGCTTGTTACTCTATGCTTTAAGGAAGACGCTAGTATTAGTTACTACAGACATATAGGGTACTTATTCTAATCTTTCTCTAGGGGTATTAAAATAGAGACTTTGATAACTAAATAAGGTTACCTCTTGTATAAGATACTATAATGAACCTTCTGTTTTAGGTTAGCATATTCTTATAAAGTGACTTATCATAAAGAGTGTCATAAATCTTTAAATAACTTTACTAGACATAGTTGTGACTAGAAAATTTCTTGCACCTAAAACACCAGTTATATTTATAAGTGCAATACTTCTTTTAGAACGAAGTATGCAATAATAGGGTATTACTAATCTAGTTCAAAGGTAGTATTCCCTTTCTTCTTTTTAGATACTTTATATATAAAGTTTACTAAGTGCGCTCCTCCTTGTACTAAGCAATGAAAATAATGCCTAGTTAAGTAAAACTCTTACATAATTTTTTGCTATAATAAGGGAAGTACTCATATCATAAAGCTTAGTTATCTTTAATTTTGTTACTTGTTTTTCTAAAGAGATAGAGACTAGTGCCCTTTCATTTACTACCCTAGATCTCTACACTGTTAGAAGAGTACGTCTTTCTTTTATTATAGTATTATACTAGAGGGACCTAATTATTATTCTTAACTATTAATCATACTACAATAGAGTATACCTTTAGCCCAGATACAATACTTTACTAATCAAAGTCCATGCAAATAATTCTTACGTAAATATATAAATTATTAAATAAGCTTATTCACTTTAAAAATAAAATAGGAGTACACTCTTTTTTAAGTATAGATTTAAAATAAAAATAATAAATAGCGTTTGTATAAAGAGGTAAGTAAGGACTCTCCTATGCTTTAGGTTTTCTAACTCTAGCAGAAGATACTAACTCTGTAGAAGCTAGGAAAATAGAGATTCCTCTTTTAAGTCGTAAATGGTATAAGAAGAAAGTACTTTACTACGTGAGTCCCTCTTCATAATGATAATAGGTGTATATCTATATTTGCATGAAATAATCTATTACAAAGTTGTTAAGGTATGCTTGCCTTAATAAAAATAGAATGAAGCCTTTCTATTAAATACGTATGCTAAGGTAACTCTCTTCTTATTATTGACCAGGTATAAAAGCTCACTAAACAATAAATAAGGAATGACTCTTTAAGTCTTTGCTTTATTACTAGAATATGTACTGATCACTTGAGTAAATGATAACTTACTAAGAAACCCTTACTATTTTACTTGTTAGAGAAGGGTTAATATAGAGATGCTTCTATTTCAAGTGTCTTGATAATTCCTTAATCATAGAGGTGTATCGGCGAGAGTGTTCGCTAAATTATTATTTTAAAATTAATTAATTGCTTAGTATAAAGACCCTTTTATATGAGTAATAAACTCTATCTTTCTTAAGTTAAGTATAGATTCAAAGATATCTCTCAATTAGGAAACTCTCTAAGCAAAACTCTAATTATATTAGTATATAGTGAGACATATTGCCTTATAGTATAGCCCATTTACTTTTTTTATACTTATTAATGGTATAATTTAGCATTCTCTATTACACATTATGTAAGCATATCTAAGTAATAAATAATATAAGTATAACAACAGACTTCTTTCCTATAACTTAGCAAAGTATAAAAGCAAGGACCTCCTTTATATAGTATAAGCAGAAGTTACTAATATCCTTTTATTTATTGGTTTTACAAGAGAAGAATAGCAAAACTAACATATTTATAAGAAGGGTAACTTTGTATTTAATAAAATGTTAAAGCATAATAAATAGTGCTCTCTAAGAAATAGTATACCCCTTTCTACCATCCTTTTATATTTATGTACTCTTTTATTAAGCAAATAAAGTACTTCTTTATTCTATTACTTTGATAAATAGTTAAGTTAAGTTCTTTAAGATACATATTTAACTAGAACGATACTTTGAGTAATTGCTTTTTATGACTTAGAGCTTTATTATATTACCTTTTTGTAAAGGGATCATGTAGATACACTATGGGGAGAAGAGGGAGCATAAATACTCTCTTTTATTTTATAGAATACGTTAGATCAAAGTTTAAATAGTATAAGATACGAAGATATAGAAGTGCTTTGAGGAAAAACTATATTACTAAACTTTAATAATCAAGTTATTTTAAGTAGTATATAATTTTCTAGGAAAGAAGAGTACTATATATATATAGACGTATTTACTTGTGCGCTGTTATAGGGGAATTAAAATATAAGTACTAAACAGCTTTCTTTTTAATAATTTGGTATAGCTTAAGCTATACCAAATTATTAAAAAGTATGCATAGTTACTAAGTTCGATTTTAGAGGCATCAATTAAAAAAAACTCCATTTTCTATAGTAAGTGTTAGGTGTTTTAGATATTCTAATGCACTCTCTTAGTACAAGTAGACTTAGCATAAAAATAAAATAGACTTGAAGTACAAGGGTTAAAACAGTCTTACTTTCTTAAAAAGAATTTACTTATATAATAGGTGAGTCTCATAGGGAATAAATAGATATCTTGTACTAACTCTTTTATAATAAATAAGAGGTAGAGGGTTACTTATTTATTTTAAATAAATTTAAATATTTAGTGAAGTAATCACTTAATAAAGTTTTAGTAAATTCTAAATAATTATTATTAAATACAAGAGCAGGATCTCTTCTACCAAGTGTATTATCTCCAAGGTAGAAGCATTTATTCTTTAATAGAGCTACTAATTTATTACTTATAATATAAATATAGCTGTAAGGTTACGCTTGACTAGTACAATTAAGATGAAGAAGATACTAAGCAACTTCGTGTTTAAAATATTAATAATAAGAAGTAAAGAGACTATAAGGAAAATCTATCCTTTATTTAATAAGATAACTGGTAATAAAGAAGGCATAAGGTTACTTAAGATAAATTAAGGGATTATTTATAGTAGGAGATAATATGTTTTAAACATTATTTATTAACTTATATTTTATATGCTAGAACTTTAACATATACTAGGGTACTAAGGATAACAACCCTTTTCTAGAGCATTAGTAAGGTACTTTCTGAGGCATTTATCCTATGTAGCTTTATAATTTTAAGTAGTATAGTAAGAGACCTTTACCCAAGATATAAAGTGTAATAGCTTGAGGGAGATATATAAACACTTACACCTTTAAACCAGTTACTAGGGGCGCTTCTTTATATTAGCTTTGTTAAATAAATTAAGTCTTGTTTAGAAGTTTACCCTTTATAAATAAAAAAGCTCTATTAGTATAGGTCTCTCTTATATAAAAGCTTAATTTATTTATAAGAGAAAGAGTGCCTAAATACTATTTCATTTCAGTAGACTTTTAGTTAGAACATATGTAAAAACTCTTTATAGGACACATATACTAACTGATTAAGGCTTAAATATGACTAGAGACAAGTACCCTAATATCCTAGGCCCCTCTATTATAGAAAGATGTCTAGAGTATTAATGTTACAGCCCCTTTATAATATTCTCTTAGTAATAACTCTTTAGTAATAAAAATTAGGTACACTAGTTAAACTTTCTTATATGCTGCTTGATAAAAGGTTACTACTCTTTTAAAGGTATACTTAATTATGAAATATACTGAAGTACTTGCTCAAATATAAGTTCTTTTGAGTCATTAAGCGGTAAATTCGGGTTCTCCAAGGCCCTATATACTATACCACTATGCCTAGACACGGCTCCTTATGGCACTCACGCAGATGGAACTCCTAAATAGAAGAAATATGGAGAAAATTTCAGAAAAATAGCTCTTGTCCCGGTCGAGGCTACGCCGTTTTGCGCGCCTTTATAAGTACTTATAATTAATTGCTTCAATCCAAGATTGTCTTCTTGCATGCTCTGTTATAACTGTGTTCAGCTAAATAACACTGACACTATGAACCTAAAAGAAAGATAAAGAAAAGACTTCGCCCATAATAGAGGGGGAAGATTTAGCTTTGTTAGTAGCTATTTAGAGTTTTCATGATTGTTTAACAACAACTAACAAAGGAGGAAACAGGCCCTGCTCACTTGCCTAAACTAAGGGCAGAGTTTTTAAAGAAAGCAACTAGCTGCCCAGATGAAAACTAAACGGATATCTAGCCAAGAACCTAAAAAGCCCATTAGAGAAGAAGCGGTCACGAATAAAGCCAGACCTAAGAGCATAGCGAAAGCATAATGATAGACGAAACCACTCTGCAACTCGCTTGCTTTGCTGCCTAAATGACGGAATGTAGACGTGATCCCAGTTGGACCCAATAGCTCGATAGCACCTTTGTCTAAAGCTTCGAACGAAACCTCATAACCGAAACGAAGAAGGAACCGGACCAAGAAGTCGTTTAGTACTTGATCGAAAAACCATCTCCTATTGAAGAAAGCATAAAGCCTATTAAGGAAAGAGACCTCTTGAAAGAGCAGGTGGAATTGATCCCAAGCTAAACTAACGTTATACGCAAGAAAGGCGCCAGAAGTACTGAAGAGAATAGGTAGTAGCTTGATAAGAACTGGAGTACTGAATTCGGAATCAACAAGAATCTCATTCTTAGGTAGGACAAAGGTAGAGTTGGCCCAAAAGTCGGATAGGGTCAATGCCTGCTAGGCTGCAAGTTTCTGTATTAAGTGCCCATAGAACCGTGCGAAATAATCGCTTATTACACGGCGCGCATTCTTTCTGGATTAAAGCTGTGTACTTATTCTTCGTCGTTAGATCATTAACCTCAAAATAGAATCCCCAACACGAAGGCATATTCAGGATATAGCCTATACTAGCGTCTTGCTGCAGTATTACGGAAGCCACTGAAAGGTCACGAGCAATCCTGAAACAACAACTACCCAAGCTAAGGATAAAGGCAAGAAGACTTTCCAACCCAGCCCCATCAATTGATCATAACGGTATCGTGGAAAGGCTGAACGTACCCAAACGTACAGGAAGAGAAAGAAAAGAATCTTGATGCTGAACCAAACCGAGCCTGGAATCCAACGAAGAGCTTGAATATCTAGTAAAGGCAGCCAACCTCCTAGAGAAAGCAATGTGCATAGACCAGTTGAGTAAAGATGCACCGTCCCTGATCGCTCCTTGATCCTTTAAGCAACTTGTGTGCATCCTTCTCAAAGAAACCGTACGTGACACTTCCGCGTCATACGGCTTCGTCCTAGGAAAGGTTGAATGTTACCGCTTGCGCTTCAATGCGTCTCTGTATTGAATCTCTGCGCCTATCTACTTAGGCGCGACTGCTCTTCTTCGTACTTAAGGCTTTCAATCCTTCAGAAAGAAGTTTGCCCTGTTTAGAGCTTCCCGATTTTTCATGGATGGTATGATGGAATGTTTGTACTAAACTCTCCGCTTTCTGACTCTTTCTCGATTGGTGTATACTTAGGAGTCTTTCTAACCTTTCTCTGAATTTGCTATTTAAGGTTGCTTCTATGCTACCTTCGATTTTTGGTTGCGCTATGATAAAAGGCAATGCTTGGAGGAGCTTCTGAGATAGTGCTAAGCCTTTTCTAAAAAGGACTTCGCTCTGATTGACTTCTATGAGTGCCTTTAAGTTAGGCTGAAAGACTTTCTCTAGTTCTTCTTGGATAGCTTGGCTTCTTTCTTGTAAGGTATCTTGTAGAGCTGTTCCGAAATTCTTCTTTGTGACTAACACGAAGACGATAAAACATGCAGCGACGATAACTTCCTCATTCCATATGAGCAGGTTCTTGGAGGTTGCTGCTAGGATAGCTAGGACAACTGGAAGGTGGGTCTTAGTATTCACTCTGTTATTGTACTTAGTTAGTTTCTGCAGCACCCTAGCTGACTTTAATCAAATGTTGCTAGTGCTTCCCATCTGCTGATTATCTATAAGGGGCAGCAATCCGCTAATATTCTATATTTCTTAATCGCGCTGCTCTGTGAAATGCGAGATAGTCATGTGCGCCAATTCTCTTCCATGCTTTCTAGAAGCCTTGCGCATTCTAGGGGAAGTAGTGGCGTATGCCTAACCAAAGGCTTCTAGATTCTTACAAGCGACACTTTATATGAATGAAAAGCTATAGAAGAAGGGGAAAATTGCTCTTCTTGGCGTGATACCTTTCTATAATAACTGGTATATTAATATTAATGGAAGCCATCCACTAGATGATAACCGAAGCAGGGTAACTATAATCATCTACAGGGCTATCAACCTTATTTCACTAGACCTCTCAATCTATTCAATGCTATCGTTTGCTTCTTCCAATCAGAATTCATGTACAGTCTTGAACCTGCTTTCACTTGACAATCTATTTCTAGTTCCAGGATCTCGGTTGATTTGCTTTCTCCTAAGAAGTGGTCAAACCTTTCATAGTTATAGGGTAACACTAAAAAGACGTAAGTTGCCACCTGCTTACTTCTTAGAGATTCTATGGTGTTCGTATGTCTTCTACTAGAAGAAGTATACTACTGGATGTCATGGTTTTAGAAGGTAATAAGCTTCAGTTTACTCATTTAATCAGTACCTTTTTGAAGAAACAGAACTCCAACCTGCGAATTGCGGCTTCCCAAAAAAGAGGCGCTTTAGTTAAAGTGCCCTCGTTCCGGAGCCAAGTAGGTAAAAGACTGAGTTTAGTAAGGATGCGTCAAGGCATTAGATGTACCCATAATACAAAAAGGGGATACCCGCGTTCTTATAGCATACTTGATAGGCTGCTCTAGACGAAAGAATATCCGTAGCAAGTAAGTGGGTATGAAAGTTCGAACCTGCAACTCATCGGTTAAAAATCGAACGCCCTTTAAGCGTATACTTTATAGCAAAGAGAGCACTCACTCTACTCCTTATGAATAATTCTAGACAGAGAAATAATTTATTAGTTAAAGTCACTAGTACCTCAACAGCATACTTATCTTAGAATTTCATAGCCCAGAATTTTAAATACGTCCTTCTTGTCGTATATAGAGTTTATTATAACCTTTATCTTAAGAAATACTTTGAAGGAGTAACATAGATCTCTTTTTTACTCTTATCTAATAATAAAGTTATTCTATGCAATTACTTATCCTATAAGTCTCTTATAAAGTAGGTAGTAAAAATACAACGGGTCACTTAATACTATAACACGAGAAGATAGAAATTATTTATCTCTTTAAGTATAGTTAAGTAATTCCAAATGTATGCTATTTCTATTATTAGGCTTTTTTATAAAGGGTTAAGCTTTATTAGATTACACAATTAAGTAAAGGCATCCTCCTTATTTATGCTTAAGACTTTGCGAATTATTTAAGAAGAATGCCTCGTTTATTACCTAAAAAGCCCATGTTTTAGAGCTATGTCTTAGAAATACTATTATATCTAGGTTGTATAATAAAGATTAATTATCTAGTGAGGTAAGCTAAGACTCTAACTCTATGTCTTAGACCTTCGTTTAGATAAGTTACTTCTATGCCTAGTATAGTTTCTTAGTAATGAAAAATGAAATATTCTCACACAAATCTATAAAGAAAGGGAGTAGTATAGAGACTCTATCTATAAAAATTATATAGCACTGTTCTCTTAGCACACTATAATCTATAATTTGTTAGGTGATACACAAGACCTTCTCTTCCATAGCTTCTCGTATATTTTTAAGGCTAATTAGAAGAGAGTTGTCTTAGTACTAGTGTAATAATTATTTTTTGAGTAGTTATTAAACGTGCTTAATAATGAAAGAGAGTGATTCCCTCTACTACAGTTAGCTAAGCAAAGTATTTATTAAAAATAAAGTATAGTCATAAGTGCTCTCTTAATATATAGGCTTAATATAAGTTCTTTAGGATAGGGGTACCTCTACAGCCACCCTCTAGCAGTGCAAATTCCTTGGAGATTCAGTATTATTAAGTACTATTTTAATATTTAGGGACTTTCTACTACCTCTAGTTATGTAAAAGTTATGTAAAAGATTTGTATCTAATTTTATTTATACGTGATAATGTGATAAGGACGTTCCTCTTATTAAATTATTATAATAAGCTTGTAAATAAGTATGGCAGAACTCTAGCTACCCTTGAGTATGTAATACCTTATGTTATACTCCAGTAACCTTTTATACTAAAGCTTTAAATATAGAACGAAGGTAGTAGAAAGTCCCTAAATGTTAGCTAATAAATACTAATGATACGTATGCACTCTTGGTTATGTAGTAGTAAAAAGATAACTACTTAAGAGTTTCTAGCATCTATTAAGTTAAGCTTTAGAAGGAAGAACTCTTTTTCCTTATAACACTCAATAGTTTTTACCTAGCAGGCTTGGATATGTATTATTTAGTATAAATTCTACCCCTATTTACGGCATAGTTTAGCACTTATTCAAAGACTAAGAGTTACTTTCCTTTTAATAATATGTTCTACCTTTGCGTACTATAGTTATAAGTTATAGAATATAGAGGGACATACCTTAGATAAGTATACTAGTTTACTATTATACTATATTTAGATGTATCTTAAAGGCCTAACTATAATCACAAGTACAAGTAATAGAAACTTCTCACCGTATATTTTAGTAAGAGTTCTCTAATAAACTTCATATTTTATACTAAAATTTCTTGGGAATATTAAAGTATTAATATAAAGCTATCTATGTCATTCTTCTTTAAACCTTAATTCTTAAATATAGAATTATACGAGAGTACATAAATATGAAAGGTCTCTTCTTTATAAAGAGTAAGTTACTTATTGCCTTAAGTACACTACTAACGATGTACCTAATATACTTACTAAGATATTTTATATAATAATAAAAGAGAGGAGCACGTCATTCCCTCTTATAAAAGGTGGTTTACTTTATAGAAGTATACTTGTCTTAAGTAACTCAAACATAACTAATTTTTAAATAATACTATTTTACTAGAAGAGAGACTGAAGAATACCCACCTTATACTATATTCTCTTATATTTATAGTGTTTTTTATAGAAAAAGATAAGTACTTAATAGTTAAGGAAGGGTGTTATAAAGAAAGAGAAAGAAGTACCTATTTTATATGCAATTATACTCGTGGGTAGAGTAAGTTATCTTTTATAATCTTCTTACTAAAGACTTTATTTTATACTTAATAAATAAGAGAGGAGACTTAAAAGGTGCTACTCTTAATATACCTTGTATTGTATGATTAAGGGATCTAAAGAAGTAATTACTTACTATTATAAAAAATAACTCTTATTTTTAGTTAGCTTAGAAAGACCCCATTATTTAATAGAGTAATAGGATACGTGCCTTTATAAACCTAAATAAATCTTTCAGGAAAGACAACAGGCCTTTCATATCTCAAGTCATTTACTGTAGGGTATAATATCTTATCCATAACTATAAGCCCTTAAGGGCTTACTTATCTCTTTAAAGGCAAGTTACCTTAACATTTTATTAAGCAAAGCTCTCGCAAAGAAATTATTGCTTAGGTAATTCAGTAAAACTACACCCTTACACCTAGGGCTAGAGTGAGCTTAGGAAAGACCTAATTACTCATGCTTAATGACTAGGGCTTAAATATTAAAATATACTGCTTCTATAGAAAGTATTTCTTCTAGTTATGCGCGTGTTGAGAAAACACCTTTTTAGATAATATACTTATAAAAGGGAATTCTCTTTCATTTTCTAATAAAAGTACTGATAATTAAGTTTTTCCTTTGCTGCGTATGTACTACTATATCTAGGAATTACTTCTAATAACTCTTAATGTCTATATAAGGATAAAGAAGCGCACCCTCTATGTTATAAAGAAGACTTCTTAAGTTAAACTAATTAAGGTATACACTCTGGAGTAACTATAATATAGGGGCATTAGATAAACTATTCTTAATAATTATTCTCTAAAAGTGTTATAAGAGTAGTAGTAGGAGTACTTAACAACTAAGAGCTAACATTTCTATATTATATTAAGTAAAGAAAGCATGCTTCTTCTCTTAAACAACATAAGTTATATAAGTGTATCTTATTTAACTAGTAAGTCATGAACATAATAAATTTGTTAGTCTCAATCTCATACAGCAAGAATTAATTATAAGGTACATACTTAAACAACTTTTTAGGGGTAAGAGCAAGGTACTATTTATTCCTCCGATTCTGTATTATTTATGTATAATTATATCAATATAAAATTGTCAAGAAAAACAGATGTTATCATTGGAAAAAGGAACTCGTGATAAGGCGGTGTTATTTCTCGTTTAACCGCAGAAGATGTACTTCTCCGTTAATGAATGTTTCTTGCTGTTCTCTTATGTTCTTTGAGATCAGTAAGGACCACCAAAACTCTTTCCTTATCCTTAATAAATGCTAAATGCTTTTTCGATTTGACTTTATCCCGTCAATGGTTAATAAATTTAAAATGGTTAGAAAAGGTTTTTTTATTTTTTAGCTATTCTTTATGAATTCTTTTAGCACAGGGGACAGTAGACGTTTTGCAAGTATTGTCCAACAAAGAAAAAAAATGTGAAGACTGATAAGGAAATAAGATTCTTCTTTTTTAATTTTATATAGTAGCAGCCTAACTTAACTAAAGGGAACCGGGATTGAAATACAAATATTCTCGCCCCTAACAGTTGACTTCCACTTCTTAGCAGAGCAGTCCTCATTCATCAAGACCGATAATAATAGAAAAAGAAGAGAAAGAGGAATACTAACTTCTCATAACTAGAAATGGGAGATTTTAGAATCAATTTCGCAACAGATATCATTTCATTATTAAATAGAAAACCAAAGAGATAGAAATACGTAAAAACGGCACATACACAAGTCTAAATTCCACAGATTAGACAAGAATAGAAAACGGAATAGAAATGGTTGGACACTTTTTGGTTCATAGCTGCAAGCTCATATCTATCTACAGGATGAAATATCACATTAGTCAGAAAAAGTTGCCGTAAGAGACTTGCAACTATATGATCTACGCCTATCATTTTATTCTCCCTTCTAAAATTCTGCTCTATCTTGTTGTATGTAATTATAACCCGAGTTATTCGTGTTTGTGCTTTTATATCATGTATATCTATCAAATTGACTACGGCTATAAATAAAGAACACCGGCTAGTAAGTAAACTCGTATACAGAAAGTTAGTTATAGAAGAGACCCTTTTAGAGTAGCAGTGTACTAATATAATGAATTATGGTATTTAAGGTTTGTGCAAAAACATAAACATATATAAAAAAAATCATAGGCTAAGAACCTTACCGATTTGTTTCCAACTTTAGAACTATATTTTGATATCCTGAAGTATTATATGAATCCTAACTTTTGTTATAGTAATTTCTACTCCTCCGGTTTATAAGATAAATAAATGCTTGGTAATATCACACCGAACTTAGTAAGAGCAAATTGATTTTATATATAATATTATTTATAGATAATAACTTCATATCATACGCGGGTAAAATACTATACTAAGAAATTGAAGATATTGTTTAGGTTAGAATTATTTTCTGAATCAGATTGGTTGCTAAAAACAATGAATTGTCTTGCCTAGGCGAATACGCGCAGCCCTAAAAGATACGCCTTTCGTTACTGCTTAATGGAATTATAGTTTTTGATTGAATCACTTGAAAAAGAATATTTTTTTGTCAGTCATTAGCGATTATACATAGAAAGAGAGAAAGGTAGTACGAAGAGTGGTCTTTTATATAAAGCATTGTGGTGAAAATGAAAGGACTTCCTTTGGTAGAAGCAGTCTTAACATACTTCAAAATATTTGTAACTAATAACTAACTAAAGAAATTTACCTAATAAATTCATCTATAATTCATTCTTTACAACAAATGTACTTTTTTTTTATTCTTGACTCATATTTTCTGGTTTCTTTTGTGCTTTGCTCTTATAATGCAAACCCATAGTATGCCTATATTGTTTCTATACTTCTATGAATATTTTTTGAGAACTGCCTTTCCGCCTTTATATCTTTTATCTAGTAGAGGTAATATAACTAAGGGAATAAGTGTGGAGTATTTACACTTACAAAATGAAGTAATTGTTTCAGGAAGGAAGGAATGCAGAAAGATTTCGCGATATTGATTGAAATGAGTTAAACTAGTTATACTAAAGAGTTACTAGTTACTAAATTCTTTAATAGAAGGAAGGACGTAGGGTTTAAACTACTATTCTCTGCTCTGAGGAGACTCCCTAGTATAAATAATAGATTGTTAAGCTCTGAAATACGAAAAATGTCTACCTCTGCTCCATGTTTTGGGTTTTTCTTAAGTTTAAGTAGTAATTCGCTCGTTCGGTAGGACTTTTTATTTTACACCAGGATTTAGAAATATGAGTTTCCCACCAAGAACAAACTTTTGAATCCTATACTTTATACTTCGAGGGAGTGCTCTTTTTTCGCTCGTTGTTCAAGGTTTATGTATGATTATTCTACTACAGTAAATATATTTTCGGCGTCTTTAGTCTTCTTTAATTTTTTGTAATACTGATAACGCCATTCTCTTCTCTATAAAGTATTCTGTATAATTGCATACAGCCAGACGGCTTGTTCTGTCTTTATTTGTTTGATAAGTTAAGTTCTAAAAGTAATTGCTATATAGTGAAGACTAAACTATAGGTTTTCCAATTTAGTATCATTTTCGAATAATTGAATATCGGCTTTTTCTTTTTTACTTATAAAGTAAAGAGTGTGTTACTTAGAGTACTTAAGAGAAATAACTCTAAGAACTAACCAAGAATGTAAGTAATAATTATTAGGAATAGCAGAGTCTCTTACTAAAAGTTATAATATCTCCATCTCCCTTTTTTAGATTTATAGGTACGGGGAATCATTTCCCTATTTGTACAAATTCACAAGCATGTCTCTAAATTCAAAAGTATTCTTACGTTCTTGTGGTATTTTCTTCGCAGTTAAGTCTGTTCTCGGCTCATTTAAGGATTTTACACATCAGTTTACCTAGTATTTTTCATATGATTAATAATATTAAGATATTAGCTAATTAGCTAGTGGCCCTACATTTCTTTTCCATTCATTTTCTATTTCTTTCTCCTTGAACTTGTTACATATTTTCTTCTAATTGTCTTAAAGATATTATAAAATAAAGGAGGAATTTGATCAAAAGTAATAAAGCCTACAGAAATAAAAAGGAAATGCACTAGATACAGAATTAATTAGATTTTAGTGTATCCTCTTGTATTATCCTCGCTCGAGGAAATAGGTCGAAAGGAACAAACTGAGAAAGTAGTAGAAGTTAGATATTTTACTTAACTTAAGTGAAGCAGAATTCTTAACGCATAGGTAATTATTTCACATCCCCGAACTCTTAAGCTCTGTAGGCCTTGATTTAGCTTATATTTTGGTCTCCTCCTTCTTAAAAGCTGTCTTTTTTTTCTTCCAAACTTTGAGGAGACTGCTTGTTATGCTCGCAAATAATCTTTACATAATAAAAAGAATTAAAATAAACTGTATGATTTCCTGTATAAAAATGATGTTTGCTTCAACTTGTTGGATAAATACGAACGATGATAAATATTGATAACGTAGTGAGTGCAGATGTATGGTAAGATATTCCTCGTTTTTCATTTCAGACAAATTTATACTTAGGTATTTCCTCGTTTGTAGATATTAGAAAAGGAAACTCGTAGACTTAAAAAATTATTCAAGATAATCCAAAATATTGAGTATATAAATTAAAATGTCTATCTTGGTCATAGTAGATTGCTTTGAGTTGATGAATAAAATACATACAAAGGTAAAGAAATGAAAAGATTTCGTACAGAGATGAGGAAGCAGAAAAATGAATTAAATTATGGTTTAACGTAACAGAGAGGATCGTACCCAACTTTAGTACATTAAGGGCATATAGATGATCAGTAATAGCAAAGGCTAGCAGCGTATACAAGACTACAAGATGGCTAAAAAGTACTATGAAAGTTTTTCTTTTCCAATGAGAGGGCTTCATTCATATTTAAGTACTAATGCTTTAGTCATAATGAAAGTCTGATGTTTTTAATCTGTCCTTTAACTTTGTTTCCAAAATCTATCCTTTCTGGTCCTTTTCAATCGAATTTATGTTTTAATTAGGCGTGTTGTAACATATATATATATATATTATCGCGTCACCCGCTGCTTGCACACAATTATTTTATATCTTTTTTTAGGGTAAGAATGAAGCGAAAATAAATATATCTATCATAAAAAAATCCACCCGGGTATAAACTCCACGAGAAGAGAGAACATACACATAAAAACCTAGGCAATCACTCCATTCTTTTGGATATATCTGTGTAGAGAAAGCGGTAGCTCCACGTAAAACTTCCTTAAAAAAATATGTATATACGAATTTCCTAACTATATTTTTGTCTAAAGAAAAGAAAGTCGTATTCCTTCCTCCCGTTCTTTATCAATGCTCTCTTATTAATGAATTCCGAAAAAAGTATAAGCTACGACATCTTTTTTTATAATACTTATTCTTTAAGTCAAGATACTACATCGCTTTGTTTTGAATATATTTGAACACACACTATATCCACCAATAAAAATAAATTACAATACCTATGAGTTCTCATTCTAGAACCGAAAAATCCTATCCTTTATTTCATATTCTGAATAGTTTTTGTAAGACAGAAGCGAGGAGTTTCTTTTGGTGGTTAAAAGTAAGTAGAAGAAAATGATAAATACAAGGTACAGTCAATGCTAATAATTGGACTTATAAATGAACACATAAGCTAGAATTTAGGTAAGAAATCAAGCATAATTTCGTACAAAAAGAAATAAAAAGAAAGTTTGTAGATGTTAAGGGAAGTCGGTCATACTTAGTACCATGAAGTTACATAAAAATGCTCTTCTACCACCTAATTTACTAGAAATCTAGTTAGCTAGCATACATTCCCCCTCCTACTAGTTCTATTTATGTACTATAAATCTAAAAATGCGAGTTTTCGACTTGTTTATTAACTTAACCCTAAATCTTAACTTCATTTTCATTCCCGCATAACCTCTTTAAGAATAATTTACCGTGACAATAGATAGAGGTTCTCTATTACAATTACACAAAACTGATCAAATCAAAAAAATATCCCACCAAGATATAATTTCAAATTGAGAATCATAGGTGCGGGTTCGTTTCGTATTTCAATCAAAGTAAAGTAAGGAAACAAAGAGAGGTCCCTGATTCACGGACAGAGTGCTAAGCGTATAGGAGATAATACGGAGAATATTGCAAAAACGTTAACGTATATAAAAAATAATAATAATATGCATACATGGATTATGAAAATCTGTTCGCTGTCTGGAATTTGGTATTTAGTTTTCCCTTTCCTATTATTTTCCATGACAGGGCCTTCCTCTTCTGATTAGTACGAAATATTCTTTATTATGTTTATATGGTTACCTCTATCATCTTATTAGGTACTCTATTCTATACAGTCCTAACGTGGTACTACTACGATCTTACCTTCTACACCAAGTCTTGCGTAAGTTAAGAGATCATTCAGGTTACTTTCTTTAACTCAATATCATTCCTACTAATAAGAGAAAGCAGAGGTTGTGTTCCTAAAAGTAAGAAAAACAACGGAGAATAAATATAAACTAAACTGGCATTGCTCGAGATCTTTGTTTACTTATTTTGTTTGTAATGTAAAGAAACACAAAATTACAGTATATATTTTTTGAGACAAGCAATCTATGAAAAGGAAAAATTGAATAACATTTTATACGATATGATTAGTAGTATTTAGTTAGTAGTAGAGATACTTATACAAATAATTTCAGTACAAAAAGGTGAAAGTGGAAAATTGCGCGTTGCTTCTCCTAGAATTATATTTAGAGTTCATGGCTAGCAAAGAGTACTGCCTAACTAAGTAATTAGTAAAAACAATGCAAATAATACAAGACCCAAGGTAGACAAACGAGTTTAGTAGAAAGAAAAAGGAACCATAAAAAAAGAGCAGTATTTTATTTATTGAAACAAAGGAAATTGTCGAGTTAACAAAAAAAAATATTAGAACTTTTAGTTAGTCAGAAATGTACAACCAGCTGGTGTATTGATCTATTGATATTAAAACATACTCCTCGTTTAAATATTCGCCCCCAAACACCTAATGTTGGAGTTACATAATATTGGACTTTAGCGGTTACCCTAACTCTTTACTTCTTTCTATTCCGCGGAATTCGGGAGGATAAGATAACTCAAACAAATTAAGTAATTCATACCAAACAGGGAGGAAGTTCTTACATTCCAATCCCAGAATCCTAACTTTCTAAATTTTAAAAATACAGTCCCACATCCTTATCTATTAGACTTATACCCTTAGCCTTAGAAGTTTTCTATTTCTTCTTTCTAATCCTAGTCAAGAACTAAACACACCTGTTTCGTATTGGTGTTGATGCTTTACTCTTCCTAATCCCAATTTAATATCCAAATTTCATTTATTTAATTATACTCTTTGTTTTTATTCCCTTTATTTATGCCTATATATAATATTATAATATTGCGAGAGTGATAGAAACGTCAATGAAAAAGTCGCGAGTATAGCTGGATACGAACATATACACATCACAATAATGTAGAATGTAGTAGGACACAAAGAATGGAGTCTTTTTTGTTATTCTTATAGATTATTAGAAGTGTTATAATAGTTGTTATTATATTATAAATTTCCTCTTATTCTTCGCTATATTTCTATCTAATAAGCTCTTTAGCAGCAGTTATCTTCTAAATGCATAACAGAAATGTCCTCTGTCTACTAATCTAAGAATAAGTATCTGCGCAATGCATGCACTGCGTAAGGAAGTAAAGAAAACTTAGGAAGAAAAGGTCATTCAATGTCAAGAAGGCAGAAGACCTGATAATGAATTCTAATCGACTTAAGAAAAGTTTGAGGTCAAAACCAAAGTAACAAGCAAGATAATCACTTGAATAACTCCGAAACCTTGAAGAGTAGTTTTTAGGTATTAGGGGGACTTCTTCCTTTTTTGGAAAAACACACAATAAAGTATAATTAATCTACTATAAGATAAGCCAATTGGTGAATGGTCGAAATCGAGCTGATGTGCTAATCTAATAATAGTAATTTCTTTAAATTTAAGAACTCTATACTCTAAGCAAGAAATTTAAGAAGTGTTGCAGAAACAATCCTCTGCTGGGAATAACAATTTATGGTGAGTATGGGTAAGTATAAATATAATAAAGAGAGCTAGAAACCGAAAAACAAAACATATTTTGTCTTTCTAGTCCTTTCTATTGATCATAAAAGCGCAAATAGAATATGAGTATATAGTAAATTGTGCTGTCTCTAACATTTCTAATATTTTGTTTCCAAAAGCGGAGTATAGATAAAACGTAAAAAAAAAAGGGTCGACTGGATAACCGAACACTCGAAGTGATCCACAACCATAAAAGTTTCTTAGTCCAGGAATTTTTTTACAATTACAATATCTCACTTAGGGGATCTATTGACTTATATTTAGTATATCTGGGAGGAGAGGAATAAATCTAAAAAGAACTCAGTATTTTCTTTTTTTAGGACAGAATCTTATTTCAAGGCAAAAGGCACAGCTGTTCTCTTTCTTATCTTGGGAAACGTAGTAAGTCGCATAGCAGAGCAATCCACTTATAAAATATATTTCTAACATTCAGTATTTCAAAAAAAATCAAACATAAATGCTGACTAAAAGCTTAGGTCAAACTGAGCAATGTATGGATGGTTATTCTAGAAACTTTTCTTGTTCCAAAGGCTGGAAGAATATTTACAATCTACAAACTAGAGACGATCTTAACTTTTTATATAAAAGAGAATTGGAAAACGTTTTCAATTAGAATCAAATTTGCATCTAAGAGGAATCCCTTAGATACTAGAAAATATAAGAAGATATAATAGGAAATAAAGAAAATCCTGATATACATTACAGACGTGTTTAGAAAAGTATTGTAGGTGCAACATCTTCATTATCTCATTATGGATTTCCTTGGGGTTTTCCGGTAAGCGTATTTCGTCATTGTCAAATATCTGTTTGTTTTCTACTAATCTAATATCTTTCAACTTTCCCAATAGTCCTGAACAAATTCTATTTCCGGTTATGAGGGATTTAAATGTTATACTTTTGACTTGCTTTTTCGATCCGCTCTTTCTTGGGCTTCGTTTGTATAAATGTCTTTCTTTTTTTGTAATAAAAAAATATAGGTATAACTTTGTACTTAAACAGAAATAACTCTTCCTAAGGTGCATCTTGGCTGGTAATAAATTTTGTGTAGTCTAATAAATACAGGACCTTATGTCTGCTTAGATCATAGCTACACACATCCCTGAGAAATTAGCCTACTAAACTAAACAGAATATGGATCTCGTATGGTCCAACAAAGCCCACTCTCCCCTTTTCTTTCTTTACTAGTTATTTACCCGCGCAAAATTCCAGTAATATTTTATGCTTTCTTTCGTATTTATTCATATTTTTAGTTAAACAAAAAAAGCAACGTGTTTTCTTTGACATAGTATCTTTCTGTGTTATTGATGATACGAACAACTTGCTCATTACGAACTATATAACATTTCTATAAATTATTGCTTAGCTTTTCCTCTTTATTTCCTTGTACGAGAAAGAAGATGTTTATTTTAGAGATGTCAAATTCTTTTTACATTGTTACAGAATATAGTACTAGGGGCTCTGAAATTGGTTAGTATCGCTGACTAACAGGCGTTCTTTAATATACTAAGATAAGTATAACTCATCATACATAATTTGGAGCAATTTTAATAAAGTGAGAGCATGAGGGTAACCTGAGTGGAAGTGGATATGGGTGTGGAAGAGTTGACTTCTTTTAAGTTCTATTTATATAAGAACAATATGGAATGGTAAAATATTATTATTATATATCAACAAATTATCCGAGAGAAGTATAAGTAGAAGATAGGAAAAGAGAATAATGCTGCAAATCGGCACAGAAAATAAATCAAGACCCAAGATCTAATCTAACAGACTTTTTCCTATTAGAATTGAATTGTAAGGGACATAAACTACGAAAGGGTTAAAATTGTTTCGATAAAGTATCAGATAGAACAGAGCATAAAATGTATGAATGGTATCAAATATGAGGCAGACTAAAAATGGTATAACGACTCTTCATAAACCGATTATTTATTTAGCAAGAGTTAGACTTCAAGGCGCTTTTATGCAATGTACTGGGAAGATTATTACACACAATGAATGTTTCGTTTTGTTTCTACCTACGAAATAACACACAAGTTAGAAAACCGTTCTATCAAAGCGACTTTCTCTTCTAGTCTCTACTGCACTTATTCAAAGCAAAAAAGTAAGACTTCCTTCATCAAAAATAAATGTATAGCAAGAATTTTAGCATATTTGTGGGGACACTTTAGTCTTCTTAGTTAGAGATAGGTTCACATTTTAAAAAATAATAGATAGGAGGAATAAGGCAATACATTTGGTAAATACTACATATGCCATGTATAAAGGAAGTACAGAAGAGTCTGAAATACCCAGATTTCTGCATAGTTTTTAAATTTTCTAAATAAAGAAGATTTCATTCTAGGATAATATATAGAAAAAAGAAATATCCTACAGAAGATATATATAGGTGTACATCAGATCAGGTGTAGAAAACATATAGACATAGAATAAAGGACTTTAAATTTCAAGAAAGAAAGAATATCAAAAATATCATAGAAACAATAATTAAGAAGGGTCTTACCACCACTAGCAGCAGAGAGAATTAGAAGAAATTTTAGGATGGGAACCTGGATGAATTACTAAGCAAGGACACGGACGGTACGTTTGAATCTCATTCTTTGCTCGAATATTAGCCGTGAGTTACGAGAAGGAATAGTGTCCTTTAGAGTTGTCTTCATAAATGAAATACAAAAAATTTGTGTATAATCGACAACAGGTGATTAACAGCATTTTTTTAATAAAAAGATAAAGAACTCATGTAAGTAATTCTTGGATGGGATGATTGCAGATGAAGTTCTAATAATGGTTGAAATAGATTGACTTGTGGCCTTTTTTCATAAAGAGTCTACACAGAAGAACAAAAAAGAGGTACAAAAGATTAGATAAATTTTAAAGTTAGATAAATAGAAAGTAAAATAAGAGAAAACCCAATCCAATGCACCGATATCCTCTTAGTAGATTAATAGAAAAGTTCTATATAGTCTATGTTAGATGTACGGCTTAGTCACCGCCTTCCTTTTTTGTGAATTTGATATGAACTTTTGCGGGTAGACTTTAACAATCAGAAAGGCAGAATAAAGATGAAGGACAAATAAATACAAAAGTAATAAGAGAATAACAAATATAGAAGGAAAACAGCAACAATTTTACAACATAACATTGACCTATACTTATTTAGTAACGCGGTAAGGAGGAAGTGAAATAGATAAAAAGGAAAAACTCTCTGTTTCCTATGAATGTTATTTTGAGTTGTCTATTAAATTGCTGCTTCTCAATAATTACTTTTAAAATGAACTTATGTAAGCGTTTAATCTCTTCTGTGTTACCGGCTCTTTGTTTTACGAGTTCTTCCCTTTTCGTTACTATTCTACATGCAGAGTAAGCTGTGTAATTGTATTTATGTATGCATTTTTTAGTGTTGTATGTATTTAAGGTAGCCTTTCTTTACCTTCGCAGCTTTTACAAGTATTTAATTTATTATTTTCTTTTTACGCAGTATATGATGATACTCATACAAATCTAAACCATGCGTTTTGTTATTCTTGTCAATTTGTTTAAAGTTTTTTTATACCTGTTAGGTTAGGTATGTTAAATTGGCTTTATGCCTTCTTAAATTACACTAAATTACATATTTATGCCCAACAAGGAAAGACTTACTTCGGGTATAGACGAGAAAATCCATTGTACCAAGGTAGTAAGGAAAAATTGAAAACATAGCCTACGTGATGAAAATTTATTCAAAACGAAGAATATTTAAATAGGTGTCTGCTGATTTATTCCTTTCTTATTCGATTCTATTCCTCTACAACGAACAGAGTATCATCTTATTCTATATTTTCTAGTAATGGTTCCTTTTGTGATTGTATGCATTTCTCATCCACTCGTTTTGTAGTCTTACATTGGTGCAACGCCACTTATTGTGTAGTTGTAAACGTAGAGTAGAGTCGTAGGTGAAATAAGAAGGAGTGAGTGTATAAACAAAGAAATCAAAAAGAATCCTTTAATAATTATATTTTGAATAGACTTATGAGTCTATAAAAAAGGTAGTTCGCTTAATTTTAGTACTGGTTTAAGTATAAGCTATATCCTAGTTATTCAATATTTTAGTATTCCTTAAGTTATGTTTTACTTAAAGTTAATTTTAGTTAAGACAACAAATTGTATGCAAGGTATCAAGCATAATCAACAATGTCCTTTAATATCTTATAACATAAAAAGTACACTTTCGAATGGAATTAAGAATTGGTTTGGTAACGGAGGTGATTATATAAGTATTGGTCAGCAAGTATAGTATAAGCACTTTTACGTAAGAATGATTAAATTAATATAATATATTAGAACAACCTCGTATATAATAAATTAGATATATATAAGAAACCTGCCTAAATCGTGAGGAAGGAGACAATATTTCTATTGTATTGTGCTAGTATCTTAATAGGAACCAGTAATTATTTCTAAAATAGATATAGAGTTCTAACTAGAAAAGATGTAACAACGAAGAATAGCTTACCCTCATGCTTTGCTAGGTAATTTTCTATATAAATTACGAAGTTAAGGCGAGTGCTCCTAAAGAAATGCAATTGCTTCTAGTAAAGATTAAAGAACTAGATACAAGACTTTATTCTCTCGGTTGTCTCTTATATGTATTTTGATTTTATTGTAAGTACACCTAATACCTCATTTTAACAAAGTAGGAAATGAAAAAGGACCCTAAAAAAAAAATTTTATAGCTTGGAAAAGAACATATAATTATAATTATTTGTAGTAAAAGATTCGAATGCTTCCTATCTAAATCTATGTAATTGTCCTTTCCTAAACTGTATGCTCTGCTAATAGAATAAGAAGTAAACTTGTTATGGTACTATGAACTTATCTTACAGCACGCACTATCCACATCCACTAAGTATTTTTAACTGAAACTAGAAAGATATTATAACATATGCGGCTAAAGCTTAAGATGAAACACATTCATGTTACAAAAGGAATAAGACTTTAACATAGTAAGTAAGGATTTACTATACTTAACTATATATAATTAATAGTGTAGGTAAAAGAATCCTCTCATAGGTATAATTGTGTCTGATCATATGGTTTATATCTTTATGTTGGTACATGGTAATCGTATATATTATAGTACTATAAAATCCTCTACTAACCGTACATACAGAAAACATACCCTAAGGCACCTATTTCATATGTATAGAAAAATATAGTAGTACCCTTTATAATATAAATTAGAAACTTATTTATTATACTTTACCCTTAGTGCGAGACTTTAGTTTTACCTTAAATAACTTTTATTCATTTATTTTCATTATTATACTATACGTTCTTTTTTTTCTTTACATGCATGTCATTTGTATAGTTGTGTTTTACTTAGTAGTTCCTTTGTACATTAAATTAAATTCTAATGAAGTACTCTAATTTTCTAGTAAGTAGTAAAAAGTTTACCCTAAAACTACTATAAATTATAGTATAATAAGATGTTCTATATTAACTATATATGGACGGGGTAAATTCTTTAGAAGAGTTTACTGAAAGTAATCCTTCTATATTAAATTTCTATGAAAATGCTCTATACTCTATCTAAGGAAAGACATATAATATATGTGATAAAGAATTACATAGGCAAGGGGATTTACATTGAATTTATAAAGAAAACTACATTAAATTTAGTGACAAGAGAAGAAGAAATAGACATGTAAGCGTTTTTAATAATTTTAAATTTTTCTTACTATAGTAAGTATTATATAACAAATAACAAAGCAAGTCTTATCTTTACCTACTTACTGTATTTACAAATTATAATTTACTTTAAGGAACTATAGTAACAATTAAGTTTTCAAGAAGGGGTTTGCTCTGAAGTGCACAAACTCCTTAGATTTCTCTACTAAGTTTATTTCTAAGTTATGTTAAGATAGAGTAATAAAACATTTTTTATAAATACTGGATGACGTATATTTTATTCTAGATTATTTATAAGTAGAGTAGAAAGCGTTATTGTTTTGATGTTTACGTGCTTAGAGTTAGCTGAAGTACATGTACAAGACTATTTTCATTACGAGCAGGGCGGGAATTTTACGAAACTACAAGATTTTTACTTTTCAAGAGGATCTAAATCAACTTTTTTCTTTAATGGACTAAAATTTACTAATAACTAAGATCAACCAAGTATTGGTTTTAAGCAAGATGCGAGGCACTTCGTGTAAATTTTATGGGGGCAAGAAGGACGTTAAGTAAGGAAGTTCTTAGGTATCAACCGTGCCCCCTTCTAATAACTCGTGGAGACACTCGGATGCCATCACGTTATATCTAGTGTTGGCTGCGTTTCCTATGGTAGATACTTTAGTTACTATGTCAGTAATACCTTATTTTATTTATATAAGCTTAAAATACCTTAGCTTTCTACTATTCAATAACGTACTCGAAGGGAATTTATGTAAACTCTGTTATTAGATTTATCTTCAACGACAAACTCTAATTTTCTATAATAAGCTGACACAAGCAACTAAGTATTTTGGTAAGGGGCTTGTTCTCGTGAGTCTTGGGTGTGACCCAATCCTTCACCAATCAGCGGATCCTTGGTTTCTAAATAAAGAGGAAGCACCTTATAAGGGGTAACTTTTCTTAGTTATGAGTAATCATACTGAACAAACATATAGGGTAAATTGTTGATGGTGTACTTTGTAGTCAGCATGGCAGGGACTTCCCCACTTATAGTGGGGCTTATATAGGTGTTTTGGGCACAAGAGAACATAACCCATTAGGATGTTTTCATTTCTGTTGTCATACGTGAAGAGTACAGCAAATACCTATTCCTTTAAAAAATAAAAATGCTATCTTAGTATTTTTACTCTATCTCTATAAGAACTTAGTAGTATTAAAACTATACTTATATTTTATAATGACTATGTAATTATAAAATATAAGGCAAAACTTTATGTCTGTGGAAGTGTATTCATAGAAATGAGTAAGTTTGACTATGTGTACTATTTTGTTGTCATGAGTGTGTAAGCGGCCTGGATGGATGTGGTTAACTTCTTCTATGATGTTCTGTAGAAGCGCGTAGTTATGGTAAACTTGGTTGTGTCTATATTAGCTCGTAAGAAGATTTAAAACAAAATGAATTCCTAAGAAACTACAAGACAACCGGCTAGAAGAAAACGAAGATATTAAGTAAAGTAAAAGAGCATCTGGGGCCCCTTGTAAGAAGGAAGACATTTTTGGATGCTATAGCGTTAGATACAGTATTGGATTCGTTGATTTTGGTGGATATGTTAATGACTATTTCAGTGGATGTCTTACTCTTATAAGTTTTAGAGTATCTGAGATTTTTACTATACAACTACCAAATTTTTAGGGAATCCTGTCAAATCAGACTATTTAATTCTTTCTCAAGATCAAACTATACTATAATTTTCCTTTAGATCTTTTAAACCAGTAAAGTCATTTTTTTGTCATGAGCTGATTATCGTGAGTGCTTGATGTGATCCAGCCTTTCACATGTAAGAGGACTCTTGTATTTTATCGAAGAGAGAAGATGCTATGATGTTAGAAAGATGGTTGCATTGGGATCTAGTAACTGTGCTTTCTCGTATAAATGCATTTCTTAGGTTATTTAGATTATTCTTAGGGCGAAATAATTCCATTTCTATAATTTACTCTAACAAACAGACAGAGTGTAGTGTATTTTATTTATGTTTTACACAGAATCATGCGTTTTCTAATAGAGGAGGGTACTTTTCATCATAAAAATGTAAGAAGTATTAGTATAACTCTTTATTAGATAGTTTATAGCAAAGTGTAGAGATTAAGGATCTTCCATACTTAATATAGTGTAATTTTGTTAGGACAGAGCAAGTATAGTTTAAGGAAGCTGAGTGTATAGCCAGGGTTCATATGAACTATTCTCTATGAAACTTTCAAGCCTGTTTGGCATAGTATTATAAGACATGCACTGTAAATTATTCAGTATGCTTTTTTTTAGGTGAAGGAACTCTGTATTACTAAGAATACGCCTCTATTTTCTATTTACTACAGGCATGTTGCTTTCTTGTCTTTGGAATATCTTAATTTCCAAAATAATAATATAAAAGACTTTCCAAAAATCCTTTTTCCTATACTACAATACTCTTTTTGCCTATACTATGGGTCATCTTTTTTATATTTTTATTATTCTAGTATTTAGAGTATTTCTGAGCTTAACAAAAAGTATAAACACGGGTATTTCCTGGGTTTTTATATTAAATGTATAAGAATAACGTCCTTCAATTATACTTAGAGCAGTAATTCCTCACACACTTCCTTTGTTATATAAGCAAAACTTTAGTGGTAGCTACTGTTTTAACCTAATTTAAGTCTAGAATAATAGTATATAATAGAATACTCTTATATTATATGCTATTTAGTACCTAAACTATTATATATATAATAGTTTAGAAGAAGTAGAAGAAAAGGGCCCCTGTCACTTTACATTACTAGGGTTTTCTTTTTTTTTACAACATCTGGGGCATAGGCAATGTACATTATTTACTCTAAAAAAATTTACCCCTATTAAAGACTCTATAAGCTACACTACAAAGCAAGTCATGGACGTGCTCTTCTTCTTGATTCTTTAGATCTCGCAAAATATTATTATATATAAATATTTCATTACATGCTTTTAGGTTTTTTATACTATAAATATCTTCTATGTTTGCTTAATTTTAATATAACCTAGTTTGGACTTTAGTACTCTAACGTGCTTTAAGTTTGTTTTTGTTATCTCAATTTATTAGGGGTATAGGTATAGATGTTATAGAGAGCCTTAGTTAAGCAACTATGATGGGTAGTAGTAAAATCTAGGAAAAGCAATAGGGTAGCTTAGTCTTAACTTTAGTCTTTTATAATATTATTTTTGTACTTTAGTAGTTATTGTTCAACTCTTCCTAAAGTTGTTACTTCATAGATGTTAGAGTTCTTTGCCTTAGTAGACTTTTAAGTTTGTTAGGATAAAATCGATTCTTGGTACTAACAAGTTTATTCGTTAGTTTTTAATGTTTTTCCAAAATATGTTGTATATATTCTAGTACATAATAAAGATTGATAGATGTATGCTTAGTACTAAGCTATAACATACTATACTCAACTTCTGACTAATTCTATACCTTTATTCTATATACCTTATATCTAACTTAAGTACACTTATGGCCTCTCTCTCTTCCTTATTAATTACATTATTTATATTTTACAAGTAACCAAGGTAAGTGCTTAGGACACGGTTTATAAAAAAAATATAGTTTAGCATTATATTATATAAATTCAAATTATACGTAGCATAAAGTATATTTAGTATTACCCGTTTGTATAGAGTCCCCCTTTTTTTTAGTTACGTATTTAAATAAGTCTTAATAGAATATTCTTGTACTACAGAGATAGTTTAACCTTCGATACTTATATATTTATAGAAAGATAAGAGAGTAAACTTATACTATTACGCTAGGTAAGTTTATATGCATAGTGTGCGCCTTACCTTAATCTTAAGTATGCCTCTAGAGAAGGCCTAGAATAAGGTTTATATCCTAGAAAGTCTTCGAAAGTAATTGCGTAGGTCTCTTGCGTAAAAGGAATTATACTTTAAGGAATAAGTATTCATAATAAGTATACGCCTATTATTTATAAGGTTAAAAAGAAATTTACCCTATACTCTATATAATAAAAAGCGTAGGGTATGAAAGGTTACTATCTCTTCTTTAATATAATATTTATGTAAAGTATAAAAAGAAAGGGCCTCTTTGATAAAGTAAAAGTGCGCGTAATAACTCGGGTAACTAGTCTTTAATTAGTAAAGGAAACAGTAATATCTCTAAAGTATTACGCTCTTTAACATATATAATTAGTCATCTTATTGATGAGTTTCTATAGTGAATAGTGTAGAGAGTTCTCATATATAAGTGCTTAGTAAACATGCCTTCATATAAAGTAAGCTACTAGCAGTAGACTCTTTCCTAATTTAGTCTAAAAAGTGATTCTTCTTAGCCTTTAATGAACAAGTGCGTAAGTAAGCTCTATCTTATGTCTTATGTAAGAGGTATTACTCCCTCCCTAATAGGTTAGCTAGTCATTTGTATAAGTCTCCTATACTTCTATCTGAGTAATCTTATGTACTATAATTAATGAAAAGGCAACTTCTCTTATTTACTATACAGGAAAACCCTTCCACCAGCACTTAACGCAGCATATTTATAAAGAGTATTACTATAAGTAAACTATACAAGACACCCATCCTTTACTAGAGTAAGGTATAATTGCTCTTTTAAAGTCTTTCTTAAAAGAGTCTAGTAAAGATATAAAAGAGTATTCACTCTCTTACTTAAAGTATATAATAAAATATTAATCTAGGGGAAGTGTAACTGACTAGTTTTAAAGGGCAAGAGCACATATACCTATAAAGGGAAGTAAAAGTCCTCTCTTATGTGACTTGTAAAGGATAGTACATATGCTAGTTACTTGCTTAAGAAATCCTTCAAGATTTAAGGTAGAAAAAGATAGATATCCTTTCCCTAAAAAAATATACTAATAAGAGAAGGTACTACACATAGTTTTATTAAATACTAGAGAAAGAAGAATACTTATTCTAAACACTTCTAGAACAAAGACATTTAATAAGTAAGGTTACATTGTCTCTCTAATCTCTCTATTAAATATATTAGGAGGCAAAGAAGGGAATAATTACTAATCCATATCTTTCACTGGCTAAGGTATTAAATTAAAGGACTAGTATTCACTTAATAATAGGCCCTTAGAATATAGCGTTTCTCTAGTATAGTATTACCTAACAAAACAAAGTTACCCTTAAAAATATACTAGAATAAAGAGAGCTATCCTATCTTATACTTTACCTTCTTGGTTATACTTTGCTCTCTTTTACATAATTATAGTATACTAGTAGAAAAATATTTAGTACTTTCTATAAATGTATCTAAAGGTATAAGCAGTGAAATACCCCTATTTCCAAATCTATGTAAGCTCATATTTAAAATTATTTTAATTTAAGGAGGAAATCTTCTTTATATCTTATAACAATAATATTATATGCTTTACTACCAAACGTTATTTATACATAATTTACATATAATAAATTGTAATATAGACTTCTCTCTTGTAGATATTATAGAGGGACATAGACCTTAAACTAGTGAAATAAATAGCCCACTATACTTAAGTCTTTACAAATCTCTTGTCATAATAGAATAGGAGGCTGCCCATACACCTTAGTGATATTTATATCTTATAGAGTAAGCCCTTATAAAAGAGTATACTTCCTTCAACTTATAAGCTTGCATATAGAGAAAGAGAGCCATATAAATAGATCTAGTAGTACTATCAGAGCACATACATATAGCTTTAGATATTTTATTTTTTTAAGTAACATAGAGAGACCCTTCCTCTCTATAACTAGTATTATCTCTTAATTATAAAATAGTTAGTAAGCCTTTCTATAAAATATGCATCTCTTTGTATAATGAAAGCGCTAGTATATATTTATAAGAAAGAGAATTTGTGTAATACCCTTACTTTTATTATTAAGGACGTACACTTTAGTGATAGATAAGAACATAAATTGCCCTCCTATAAATTCTATCTTGTAAGTGTGCTAAGAGGAATTTCCTTACACTACTAAAAGAAGAGCTCTTCTCTCTTTATAAATATAGCCTAGAATAATTTTTTAGATTATCTTGATGTTTTCATATAAGATATTATTTATTCATATTTAGTGAAGGAAGAGTGTATTATATCTTTATTTTCATTACATCATATTATATATACATATTAAGAGAAGAACTCCTACTCATAGTTTATTACTAATAAGGAAGCCTGCTATAGTTATTCCTTCTAGGGCTACCTAGAGTTACATTAATTAGTAGTTTTAAGGATTCATGACTCTATAATTTACAACATATATTATACAGTGCTAACACTAGTTATACACTAACAAGCTTTAGAAACACTACCAATTCTACGTAGATTTCTTACTGCGTCACATATAAATTTATATTTACCAAAGCAAGGGACCTCCTCTTTGTAGCTTTTAGACAGTCATTTTAAGTGAAAATATTTAGAGTAACTTTTACTATAGCTATTGAATAAATATACATAACTGTTTTAACTCCTCCTTTTTTCTTCCTAGGGATAATTAACCACGACGTAGTTGCTCACTCAGGTTTATTTATTATTAATAACTCCTATCTTCATTAGTATGCTTGGATTTAGCTATTACAATAGTATAGCACGTGTGCTACACTCTATTTTTTATTATAAGTAATTTCTTTGTAGTAAGTAGTATAAAGGATAGTAAACTTTAATAAATTTTCTAATCCTAAGCAAGCTTTGAAAAAAGGGTAAGGAAGTCCTATTATAAATTCTTATATATATGATGAAATAATAACAAGTATAAAAATGCTGTAGGATAATATTCCATGAAGAAGTGTAGTACCTATAACAATGTAAGCATGTAAGTACAGAATCTTTCTAATGTAGTAACCTAATAAATATTCTAAAAGTAACTATGCTTACATGTTGTAATTTTTATAAGTTTCACGAAGTATTTTCTTTTTACGCATTTATTTATCTAAATTTAATACTATATATACTTTGTTCTAAGAGGTTATGTTTGATACATTTTTTAGGGTTTACCTTGACGTACTCTTATATCTAAATTTTCTCTTTAATAACCTTTAACTAGGAGTTCCTTAAAAATTGAAAAAGTATGTACCTAAATTGAAGAAAAGGCTACAATGTGAATAATAAAATATACAATACAACACATTGTCAAAAATGCAAAGATATAACTAAGACTGGATAATACATGTGTATTATATTTAATTTTAATTCACGTATATAGCATTACTTCTACATGTATTATATTTTATTTGTTACACTCTTAACTACATATGCCTAGTACCCAGCAAGAGTAACATATCTTTATCTGGATAAACTTTACTCTATGTTATATGTTTAACTTAAGAGATAGCTTTATTTTAAGACTTTACTTTTTTCCTCTTTTTTATTAATTTGAATACTCCTTTTTGCGTATAAGCTATGTTTAAAAGAAGTCACAAGGGGTATACGCATATAGTTAAGCAATGTACTCTATCAAACACAAAAGGAAGACTTTTACATACTTTCTAAAGTATTCAATATACAAGCTCTATTATATATTTATATTTTAGTTACAATTATTAGTTACCTTTGTAAAGTCTATGTAAGGCTATACCAGACACACTAAAATATTTTTCCAGTACTCCTAATTAGTAGATAATTCTATATTGATACTTTTTTTAAGTTTTTATTAAAAATAAACTAACTTCTTTTGTTAACTAAATTCTTAAATAATTTTCCATAATAAGTAACTCACCTATTAAATAAAAAAAAGTTAATGAGTTACCATAACAACAAGCCATAACACGAGCTAGCTTCTTTAGTTTCTAAGGATCTTTTTAATCGTTTCTTTCTAAATCTATACATTTCGTCGTATACCTAGTTTACAAGTATTGAAGTTCTTCCCTGAACAAAGCAAAGTAGATTATATTTCATGTACGAGTTATTTAAGTTCCTTTAATACGGAATAAAGGGAGGCTATAGACTAAATTATATAAGTAGTAATTATGCAGAAGACAATAAGGAATAAGCAAGCATAAATAAAGCAGGTTTCTACTACTTACTCGCTTTATAAAATACATCTAAAAGAAATTACTCTATTAAGAAATCTATTTAGAGAAGTTCAATCCTAATAATATTATAAGAGTGCCATACCTTTTTCTTTAGTTTGTTTACTCAAATAACTCTAATTTGTTTTTGTGTCTATTAAGAAACTCCGCTTGTTTACTTCTTACTTTATCTTGGTAATATATTTAGTAGTATAATAAAGTTTTCAATAAATTTAACAAGAGCACTTACTATATTTTAAGATAACTTTCGTTTAGACTTAGTTACCCGAGAAGCGCGTAAATATTTACCCTCCTTTACAATATGTTCTAATTTAAGTAAAGTCTTAATTTTTAATAAAAAGCTTAGTAGTAGGTATTAAATAGACTAGATTTTTAACTAATTATAATCACTAGAATCTTCATTTATTAAATCTTAAAGTATCTCCCTCTATGAAATTATAAGCGTGCTTTATAAGTCATTTTACATTAATAGCTTAAGGGTTCTCTCTAAATGAAGTACTAAATTGTGCAGATACCCTTATAATAGAATACTTGTTAGTTAAGAGGGGGTACCTATTAAAGACGTATTACTAAAGCTCTACCTTTTGTTTATAGGCTTAAGCAAGAACTTTTATCTGTTACCCTAGGTTATAATAAAGTAGAAGAGCATACCTTTAGCATTCTCTTTGTAGAGGAGAAATGCTTTATTTAAAAACTGTATCTTATAAAAAGGGCAAGGCTTATTTATGAACTATCTTTCCTTTATTTTAAATCACTGAGGATCTTTACTATAAATTATATTATGAAAGAGAAGAAGGCTCCTTTTTATACCTTAAGTAACCGTTATTTATAAAGAGCTACATGCGGAGTAGTTGCCCATAGATTATAAAAATTATATAACATGAAGGAAGCTTCTTTTACCTAAATATAGAAAAGGACGATTCCCTTACACTCTTAAAGAGTATTATTATAGTAACTCTATAGCTTTTTAAATCTTTCTTTACATAACATTACTTTCTAAATATGAGTATACCAAGTGTTCCTCTGATAGCTTTTCTATTTGTAAGTAGTGTATTTATTCCAAACTAGAATATTAGAGTTATGCTTTATAACTAGGTATAATTTAAGGAAATGATTTAAGTGTTCTCCCTTAGTTATATAAATATATTTACTTTTACAAGAGAGAATTTACATAATAGGTTTTTTCAAATAGAAACAAACTAGTAAACTAAGGGTACTCTAACTTCTAGTTTATACTATAAATTAAGAGTAAGAATCTACTTCTATAATTGTAATAAAAGCATAGAATACTCTAGAAGTAATTATTTATTCATGCTTGTAACTTGTAGAATAAGAAATCTCTTGTAAATACTTTTCTATTTATAGGAAAAGAGGTCGGTATACTACTACCCCTATTTATGTGAATTCTTAATTAAGGAAAGGTGTCATTATAGAGTGCCCTTGAGAACCTAACTATTTTATAAAAAGTCGATGTACTATGAGTAAGAACTCTCCTTTTTATAAGTAACTAATATAAGGTTACTCTCTTTCAGCAAGTAAATTAAGGGCATTAATGTCTTAAGAGTAAAGCCTGCTATTTATTAATTTATTAAAAGGGATGAAGCTATAAATTCTCTTTTTATGTATATTATTAGGGTATGGTTGCCTAAGTATGTTAAAGAATCTTAATTAATATTATTTATTATAAGATACAAACTACTCTCTATAAATAAGGGTATACTATAAGTCCCCCCCTAATAAAGGGAGAGTCTTAGCTATGCCTTATCGACACTTTCCCGTTAATTCTATTATAATAATTAAGTACACTTAATTATTAGAGGGGCCTTAATATTATATTAATAGAATATGTCTTTAAATGGTACTTTAAAAAGTGCAAAGGAAGGGATACACCATAGCGTAAACAAAGGCTATAGTGCTTATAAGTCGGTATTATTCTCTTAGCTTATAACGATGAATAATAAAGAATTGTAAAATTAAGAAAAAGTCGCTGGCACAGCCTAGAGGTATACGTAATATATTACGAGAATACACTTAGCTTGCTCTAATTTATTTAAAAGCTATTTTATATAAATTTATGAATATAATTAGAATATATAAGAGGGATTTAATCCCACTAGAACACCTCATATACTTGCATATATGCTTAGAGAGTTCCTTAAGAGGGTATCTTTTCTCCTAAAATAAATTGAGATAACTCTTTACTAACTCTAAGTTGTATAATTATAATTTAAGGGTAGATAGAAGTATACTTTTCTCTTCCATAACTCTCTTATAAAATATCGCGCATATAAGGGTTCACTCTCTTAAGCCCTTACCAATAAATTCTAGAAATAAATATATGCTTGTACTCCTCCTCTTTTTAGTTAATAAATAAGAGTCTAATAATATGAAGTGCTCCCTTTCTTAGAATACGTCTTAGTTATAAAAGCTAGGTAGTGTACTCTCTCCTGAGTAATATAAGTTTACTTAAAAAGTAATTACAAGTTCAGCTCCTAGATATCTTAAAGCAATCTTTATTAATTATAGAAAGAGCACTTCCTCCCGTACACTCTAGTACAAACAAGTTTTATAACCTAAGGGTTAAATATTTGCTAAATACTCTACTAGTTATTATATATATAATAGGTAAGAGTTTACAGTGACTAGAGTTACATACTCCCTTAGGTATAGAGGATTATTTAAGTTAGAGTACTTCTCATTTTAAACTTGTGTACTTTAAATATCTTAGTAATAGAATACTTAAGGAGTCTAATTCCCTATAAAATATGTGTTTACCCCTAAATTTTAACTATTTAAGAAGAAGTTACTCTTAGCTCGATAAGAAAGAAAAATGTCTAGATATAGTTCATTGAGAAAGAGTGGTAAATACCTATTAGAAGAGCATAATGTATACTATTTTTATATTTATAATCAAGGCTTAATATAATAAGAGATACTTCCTTTCTCTAGATAAAATGTGAGGTAGGTACTAATAACAACTAGTAAACCATGTCTTCTTTAGTTAAGTAATTATGTTCTATTTGTACTCTATTAATAAATAAGGAATATTCTGTACACCTTTCTATATTAGATAATACATACACTAGTAGTTAGTGTATTAGTGCGCTCTCTCCTTATATCCTTCCTTATTATATAATAAGTCTTTTATAATAAAGTCATGTCTATAGCTAAATATTTATTAATCTATAACCCTTAAAATACCTAATACCCGAGTATAAATGCGCCTAGAAATAGAGTACCTTCTTGCCTTACGAATTATAGAAAGAGAGAAGAGCGTGTCCCTTTTTCTTACTTAACGAAGATTTGAATAAAGCTTGTAGTAGTATCTTACCCTTTATTTTATAAAGGAGCTTTAGAGAGATTGAAGTACTATACCCTGCTATTGATAGAGTACTTTATATAGAGACATATGCTAGAACTAACATAATAAGGAGGTAGTAATACTTTATACTTATAGAGTTATGTTTATTAGATCTATTATTTCTAATTATATCTTAAGTAGCTAATACAAATATAGTTAGTACTCTCTTTCGCCTTATATTTTAGGGAAGAATATAAGGCGCCTTCTCTTATGTATTTATAGAAAGTATAGTATATAATATTACTTTTAAAGGAGGCCTTCGCAAATTATGTGTATATAAATAAGGGATATCTCTTTCTAATCTATCCCTTTGTGTTAGTATAAAGTATCCTTTTTTAGTAAATCTGTATTGTAAAGATACTATGAGTAACTATATCATAGAACTCTTCTTAGGGTGAACTATCTTATCTCCTTAGACTAGGCCTTATAAATATAGTATAATTATTAAAGAATAAATAATCTACGGAAGAGATATACCCTTTTTCAACAAGTACTTGTTTATTAAAGGTATTACTGCTTGCTTATTTAATAAGCAGATCATAGAGGGTAGGCGTACTCCTATATCATAAGTGAATACTATAGATAAAAGCTTCATTAAGCTCCTTTGTAATAATTAGCTCATGTATTTACTCCTAGTGTACTATAGAATTTATACTTTAAGAATAAAACTCCTTGGTCAGACACTCCTTTATAATTATAAGAGTACTTTTCTCTAAGATTATAGTTATAAGCCTTTATACTTAAAAAATAATTAGGCTTGAAGAATTATTATAATACTCGTAATCTCTTTATTATAGAATGTCAAAACTCTTAATCTATTTCTATAATTTATAAAGCAATAATTAAGGGAGAACTTAGTATTTTAGTACGTAACTCTATAAAAACTTATATTAAGTAACTGAAGAAGGTAAAAATAATTCACTGGGAAAATTTTAGGTGAACGTGAATGCTCCCTTAAGTAGAAGTTGCCTCATTTTATGAATTACATTGTTAAAAAGAGATTACTAAAGTATTGACTAGAAGATTAAGGTATAAGAGAGCATTTCAAGTCATATCATCCATATAGAACAGTGTATTAGAAGGAAGGACTCTAGTATACTTCTTTCCTATAAGTATATAAAAAGCTTTCATGAATAATCTATTATAGAGGGTAGATAAAAGTACTTATCTCTAGTAGTAGCATTTTCCAAGATATAGTTGCTTCTATAATAAGGCATAACTTAAGAAATCTTATTTATACAATCTTTATAGACTATGAAAGGAAGATATATTCTTTAGTATTTATTAATATATAATGGAGGAGGCAGCCTTTCTTACATGTTTAAACTACTGGTAAAATATAGTTTGCCACTTTCCAATTAAAGTTTTATTAAGCGATTTTTAATTATATAATTTATATCTAAGAGTGCACATTCATTACTGAGAAGAGAGTATACTCCTTGCCTTTTAGAGAGGAAGCCACTCTATAAATGCTTGCTCAGTAATAACTTACTTGCTGCATATAAGTAGCCCTTAAAATATGTTAAGTAATATAATAAACTGTAAAATAAGACACTATTTATATAACTATGAAGTGTAAGTACACAACTCTCCTAAAGGGAAATGGGTTTCTTTTCTCCTTTAAAAAAGTGAAAGGAGAAGATACCTTTGCTACCTTACTATAAAAGAGCTTTTACTAAGTGATAAGTCAAGTCTAGAGTATACCTTATACTTAGGATAGATCTTTATAAATATATAAATATGCGCGCTTATTGAAGAGAGTCTAGTACTCAACCCTTTTTATTATACTTTAAGAAGTCTTTACCATAGAGAGTATTTTTTAGAATATACTAAATATTACACCTTGTACCTATAGCTTAAAAAGAGTGATTGAAGATAGAATAGAATAATTATTCACCCTTTACCTTATTTAATAATAAAATGCTAGAGATTTATACATACCTTATAGAAAGGGCGTATTTTTGTGCTTTCATTTTAATATATAATAATATTTATATAAGAGAACTTAATATGTTGCCCCTCCTGGATATTTATACTTAGCGAGACGGTATCTTTTATTAACTAATATATTAGTATAAATAAATATAAATGATACATAGGACTCTCTTCTATAGCAAATAAATAATTTATAAGCTTAATTCATAAATTTCGTATCTAGTAGGTATAAAGGCACCATTATCTACTAAACGATTATTATAATAAAGGCAAAATTCCTATAGACACTTATGTATTATAAATATAGTTGTTAGAAGAATAAAGGGGTATCTAAATAATTTAGAATTAGGGCTTTGGTTAAGAAATAATATAAAGAGCTAATTACAACGTGTGCTATTTAAATTTAAAGCGTGTTAGATAAGAGTTTATGGCCTTTATAAAGATAGAAGAAAGGAGTTACTTTAGCAAGTATGTTGTTATAGTTACCTCTTAAGAGCTAAAATATACTAGTTAATAATTAAAAGGATAGTATACCTTTATACTAAAATAAAAAAAGCAATCTTACTTTTATTTAAAAGTAATTAATTCTGGAGTATAACTTGGAGATAGAACTACAATAATTAAGGGAGAATACTCTTGCAATTAATAATTAAGCATACTCTAGCTTTGAAAATGTGAGTACTTATCCCCTAAAATACTTTAAAATAGTTAAGACTTACACTTGTAACTAAGTATGCATTGATTCCCTTATCTGTTCTTAGAGAGTATCCTATCTGACTTGTAGTGTAAAAGTACTCCTTCTCTTAATAATACAGTCACGCATGTAATTTTTATTATACTTCTCTAGGTAATGTTACTATACTTGATAAAGGTTCATACCTTAATCATGTAAAAAAATGTATAGTTAAGTAATCTAGTCCCCTCTTATAGATCTATCTTAAGCCTAAGTTCAATAAATTAGGAAAGATACGAAATACTGTGTTACCTAATAGGGTAGTAAGAGAGCTACCTTTTTTAAATAATAAAATCTCTTAAGTTAATATATTAAAATTCTTTAAGAATTACCCGAGGTATACTTACGATGTGTATTGGATTTACACAAACTTTACACTGACCAGTATTTTATTCTTTCTATAGGTAAGATTCTTTTTCTCCCGAAGTAGTCCCTTTTTAATGTATAAAAGAAGAGGTAGTGACTTAGTACACGTATAATTCATATGTTATTATGTATAAAATTATACTTATTAAAGAGTATTTCCTTGTATACTATGTATTCCTTACCCTTAGTATCATTACTATATTAAGTTCCTCATATATTTACGTATATTAACTATATAATGAAGTTTTTTTCATAAGAGAGGAGTCCTTACCTTCATACTTGATTTATGAAATATACTACTAAAAGGTAGTTAAGGTATCAAGTTAAGAAAAGATCACTTACCTCGCTTGAAATAGAGCGGTTAATCTCATACATATAATAATAATCTTTCTATAAAGATACACTACTCTTAGCTTATAACCAAGAAGACTGCAGAATTATATTAGTATAGAAGAGCTTGAATACCTTAATATGTAAGTACCCTAGTCACTATAGAATTGAATATTACTTTATATGAATAAGTAGTAAGTGGATACGCTGTATTATACGGGGATTGTCTCTTTAGCCTTAGCAACTTAGTTATATTATAATTGTCTAATAGAGAGTTATATCTTAGTAAGCTACTTATTTATATTAAGTATATCTAAGCAGCTCTTTAAGGTATGCTCCTTTAATAGTAAAGTAAATAAGTACTTGTTTCCTTAATACCAAGCAGGTGATATAGGAAATACCCTACTTAAGAATTAATTATAAGCTATGATATAATAGATAGTTTTTGCTTAACACTTTATAACTAATACAGGATCTTAAAAAGAGATAAGAGTGACTCTCTTAATATAATATTAAGTATAAATGAAAGGTTCACTAATACACTATTTTACTACAAGAAGGTAGAGCGAGTTATTTTAGATTAAGAGCCAGCTAAGATAGTATTCGCCTCTTTAATCTCTTTGTAGAATATTCATAGACTTTATTTTATGTGCATGTAAGTATTATCTAAGGAGAGTACTATAGTTTATTTATAATAAAGAAAGTACATAAACTTTGCACTTGTTACTAAAAGATTACTAAAAAAAAGTATATCCTTAATAATAAGAGTACAAGGATTAGGGAGTTACCTTATATGAGACCTTTTTTTATAGTATGTATTCTTTACTAATTATATCATGTATATGATAAAGAGCTTTTACTTTCCCCTTACTTTTAGGTATTTACCAAAAACGGTTTCATAATATTTTAATAATAATTCTTAAGTATACAAAATCTATAAGTAAACTCATGAACTAACTCTAATAACTCTCTAACTTAGTGTAAGAATAGTAACCTTTTTAACATTAAGTTCTAATCATTTGTTAAAGATAGTATATCTAGAGGCACTCGCTTAAATCTAAAGTATTCATTTTATAAAAAATAATATGTAATAGCAGAGAAGGGTAGCTCTTAACTTATTTACACTAGGTAAGAGTAAGGTATATTATTGTACTGAAGAGAGAACTTATCTAGTTATTAAAGAAAAGATACCTTGGTATACTTTTTTTACTAATTCTATTATAAGGTAATAAAAAAAATAACTCAATATTAAGTTATTCTATTAGTGAGAGACTCTTTCCTAAATATTAAATATGTATAAATAAGACCTAAATATTTATTCACTGTAGTAGCGTCTTTTTCCCCATCAATCTATTTCGCAATTTCATTTTTTTTAGAAATATATTACCACCCTTTTCCAGAAGAAGTAAATGAAAAATTATAGTATAGTGTATAATTAGTATAGATTTATAAAAAATAAGTATTTTTCATTTATATCTTCTTATTCTTTTCCTTTTTCCGTTCGTTGAAGTAAATCATTCGACAAAGCAAAATCTATTCAAATCCATCTACTATTCTATAGTCTAGACAGATATGCTGTCTGTCAAGTCAATCTGGCTGGACCGAAGGAGGAAGGCTTCTCTTTCTCCCTTTTCTTGAAGATTCTAGGCAGTGGGAATCTTTCATGGATGAAGGAAGATTTCTTTCTTCTATACGTATCAATATTTATGGTAAGGCATTTCTTTCTCTCTTCTTTTTGTATTTCTTTTTCAATCTATTCTTCTTAGGGCGTTCCGAGGTCAAAGGACGACAACCAAATTCTAAATAACTACTATATATATTAGCACACAACAAAAAGGAGTCGCAAAATACTACTACTTTTTAAGACTAAATTTTCATACTAAGTACTAATCATAAGGGCACGATCTTCTTTCTAAGTTTGAGACATTCTCACGGAATGTGCAGGGCAACCTATCAATTTCTTTATTACAACATATTATAATACAACATAATAAATTTTAGATGAAAATACCTTGCCCCATAGGAAGTGGCCGCTACTTACCAACACCCTGTTTGTTCTATGTACTCTTGTAACAAGAAAGAACAACGGAGGAAGGGGAAATAGAAGCCTAGTTCTATGATAGATTTTATACCCCAATAGATACTGATAAATTGCAAAATATAAAATATATGGATGTTGTGAGAAAACTAACAGAAATAGATGTTTCTTGGTAGGTATCGTGTAAAGGCATGCTTGTGTTATGACTTCTTCTTGTGTATGTATTAGTCTCTAAAATGAATGGCATACAATACTATGAATCCCAAGGTAGAAAGTGAAATTTTACGTTTAGGAAAATAATAACAATCCTTGATTATCACACTAAACAAGAACTCCCAGAAAGGATGACCGAGCTGCCTGCCAGGTACTTATTGGACTCCAATTCTTATTCTTATAAACGAAAAACATTGATTGCAAAGATAGGGAAAATGCAAAAAGAAAGTAATAGAAAGCAGTGTTACAACTACAAAAAGGTTATCCATCCATTAAAACTAAATATAGAACATAAAATGAAACAAGAATTATAGATCCAAACTGGCATATCACACTTTTATTTAAATGCCTTATGTATAAATTTATTAAAGTAATATTTGTAAATTTGTCTTATCAGGCTTACCCTCGCTGATGATCCCTAAACCAATGCGTGTCATTTCTCGAGTTCTCGCGCATCTACGTGTCACTGAAGTCCATCATTTATAGAAACAAGACACACGGAATGTATACAACAATTAAAATTTAAAGTTATCTAGGTTGTTGTTAGAATTTCTACTACTGGAAGAACTCCTCCCTTCCTTTTTCCTTTATAGATAGGTACTACCTGCAAGTTGTTTCTAATCTAATATATGCTTAGTAAGCTATAAAGATTATTTCTCATTTTTGAAAATAGAAAAGTCTTTGAAATACTCCTGGAAAAACAACTTGAAAAATTACAATGCCTAAAAAATTGCCTTAATACTGTATTTTGCAGAAGTTAATCTATCTAGTAGCCCTTTCGTTTTTTTATACTTAACGAATATCAATCTTTGCAACTTATAGATATAAGAGAAAGCTTCTAAAAAATTGATAAATAGATATCTATTTTTAACTTATAGAAGGCTATAATAATCCGAATCAGTTTAGTTTGACTAGTTATAAGCATAATCCAAAATGAAGATAAGCAACTCCATAACTAAATAATGCATGTTTTATAGCTTTCCTTTAGTCGATAGGTTTTTTAGCCCAGCTCCTTTTTTCAAAGGAGTGTATTGGATAGCCCTAGAATAAAATCACGAATAAACTAACACTTTAAAAATGAATGAAACGGTAAGGAAGATTCGTTATCATCTTTGTCTTTAGCCCGTTGATTCCTGTTTCTATCTTTTTGGATCAAAACAAGATGTGAATAAAACGAGATTTTCTTTTTGATTACGTTGACTTACTACTACTCTTAGCTATTTTTTTAGATAGATAGATTAAAAAGGAACATAGAAAACACAAGACCTCGTCATAGAAAATTTCTTATAATATAGGCCATGATGAAAAGTGCTTGAATCATAGAATGTATACGAAAGCACACCTTATTAATTCGAGAGACACGTGAACAAAGATAATTCAGATGATTAAGTAGTATCTAGGTTAGAAATCTCCTATTCCCCTTGACTCCCTGGAATTCTACGCCTACTTTAAATTAGCTAAAAAGTTCATTTTTAGTATCAGGAGCCTCGGTCTCCTCGTTTTCTTTTTCTATTTATATTGCATTATAACTCGCACATTTGGGTTGGATCCCTTCCATTTAGAGTTAGATACAGATAAAAAAAAAGAAATAAAAAAGAATATCCAAATACTCCTGACCTGAGGAAGAGGAAAGTGTATAAAATTCTTATTTTTCATTATATGCTGACATAGGACCCAGTAAAAATTTCTTAGTTTATAATGTAGAATCTCGATTGTTTTGTTATTGACTTACAGCATTTATCCTTGTTTAGATTAAGCATGCCTAACTACTAATGTAGAAAGAGTCCAAAATGAAGATAGTTTTTAGAAATAAAAACTTCTAAAGGCAGAGATAAGCATAAAAGATGAGGTAAAATTACGTACAGTGGATACATGGATTCTGTTAATGTAGATTATATTAAAAAGAAGAGGCAAAAAGAAAAAGTACTTTGATTATCTTGCTTTTGTAAAATTCATATTTATTACTTCGCTTAGTTCGTTATTAAGAGAAAACCTACCAACAACTGAGAGAATTAGACCAAAATACGACATTCTTCTGTTGGATTACTTGTGTCTTTCTTGTATCTCTAATAAAATCTAATAAGAAGCTCTAAAAAATATAAATTTTATTTGCTCGGAGAAGAATGAAACAAGATGTGAGTGAGATAAAGAAAAGTATACTGAGTAACCTAGTAAGGAGTAATCTATTTAGAAGATATAGAGTTCTAGAACAAGAGAATATTCCTTTGGAAACCTGCCCCCATAAGCCTGTCAAAAGTACATTTCATTGGGATACATAAGGCTCAGCAGACCCTTTTCTTTTATGCTGCTATTATTCATAGCTCAATTTTTCGTTTGATTAAGGCCTACCAACATTCTTTTTCTATTTTTTCTTTTCCCACACGGCACATACCGCGTCCACAGGGCGATTTTTTAAAGCATGATCAGAGTAAGATCTAGATCTTATTATATATTTATATATTATCTTTTTGTTTATTCGGCCAGAGTTAGTTATAGTTTCTCTTATGTATTACCACAGACTTATTATACTCTTTCTTCATATTTTATGTACGATATTTGTGAATTATGAAGATAGACTAAATATAGATTTACATATACATAAGCCGGAAAAAGAAAAGGAGTTAATTTATCTCTAGAATTTGACGTTAGGATATATACTTTAAAGTCTCTTCATTAATTCTATTAGTTTTCTATATTAGATAGAAGCAGTTTCTCATTGTAAAAAAATATTTAAGCCCAAACACTACTATACCTCACGTGTGTTACTACTTGGTTGACATCACAGATCCTTGGTTCTTTGTAAATAGACTGGCATGTAAGGAATTTTTCTTTCCATATACCTTCTATAGTCTAGTTGATTGACTTTTTATTCCTTGTTTTCCTCACTTTTGCCTTTGTTTATCTTGCCCTTACATATTTACCTACACCATTTCTTGTCTTGGCTTATATTATAAGCTCTCTTTCTTACGATATCCTCCGTTTACGAAAAAAAACGTTTGCTGTATTTTTTTCTCTTTATTAAAAATTAGAAGCTGTATAAAATAACCTATTCTTAATAATTTGAGTTTTAAGGTTGTTATATTATATTCTAAAAAAGTGTGAGTTTGTAGGCCGAAGAAAACTACTCCTTTTGATCGTTCAAATCGAGAAGCGTAAAAGTTTCTTTTTTCTCATTGTATATTGTATCCTGACTTTTTTATGATGTGACTACTCTTTGTAAACCACACTTTTCATTTCATTTATGAAAGAACCAGTTTACAACAACACCATGCATAAAATTTTTGTATTTGACGCACGACTTTGAAAAGATTTGTACTATAAGCCAGTTAGGTTTCATTATCCGACCTAGGAAACTAGGAAAATACACCACCTTTCTTATCCTCCTTAATTAAGGTGTTTGGCATTTGCTCCTGTCTCTATATTAGATTAGTGGCATTTACTTTCCTTAACTCAACTTAGCGCATATTTTTCTTATGTTATGATGTTATGTGCATAGTCCGTAATTCTATCTATCTAAAGAATAAGAAACATCTCTTTGATGAGTACAATTTTGAACCAAAAAGAACAAACTGCAATCCTACTTCACTCTACAGTTGACATGTGAACATCCCTGGAGTCTCTTTATTTAGATATCTGTCTCTACTAACGCATAATACACAAGCCTACAACTTATATATATAGCCCAGCTTATAACCATGGTACCTATTCCTAACTGGTGAAAAAAGGGCAAGCGTCTTTACTTTATCATCATCTATGTTCGAAAAAATACATTCTTGGGAGCAGGATCGTACGTAGTTTGGATTCATTTAGTTTTTCATTCATAATAAGTACATCGTGCAAAATGGTTCTAATATTTTTCTGTATCGTCTATAGTTAGACATAAGGCTCTTGCTGTTCGTTGATCTTTATATAAATATTATTACTAGTAAAAGTTTTCAACCTTGCGCCTTTCCGTTGATGAGTTAAGCCCTAGATTCCCTCTTTCTGTTTTTAGCCATAATTTATAGACATGCATGTCATTCCCCTATGGCTATTTTTTCTATCTAACTTTAAGTAGGGGATAAGAGTTACTTTAATACTTTCCTTAGAATTATAGGCAATAATATAACTGAGCATATGTAGATATAGAAAAAATTTTTTCTAAATAGCAGGTAATTAGATGACTAAGATTAGCCATACTGTAGCATTCCACCGATCCCTTGTAACATTCGTGCTTCCAATCCCTAAAACGTGATGACTCTTACTATATATATTACGTTCTCTATATGATATATACTTGTTGAGTTCTAGTATAAGTTACTACTAATATACAATTATTGTCGAAAGCAGTAGAGAAAATTCTTAAAACCGAAAAAACGAAAAGTCCAAAAGAATCACTGACACCGGCTAGGAAGCTATAACCTATAACCCTGAAATAGTTTGGGCTATACTATAAGATAAGAGAGAAATCAAAAGTATAAAAAAAGGAGTAAACCTTGGACTTTAAATAGTTAGGTTACGAACAAGGGAAAATTGCTTGTTGAAACGATTTAGAATGTGTACGAAAACATACGTTACTAGTTATTATGATCTAGGTCTAAAAAAAGTCCCATACATATAAAATTCTTTTTAAAGATTACCCGAAGACTGCTATTCTCCTTTATTAACCAATCCTTGACATTTGCATTTTATCCTTTAGAAAAAAAGTACCTAAGGCTGATCACCTTCTAGACATACATTTATAGCTCGATATATTCACTCGCTAGAGGAACAAACAATCACCTACTCGTGGTAGAGAGAAATGCTTTGAAACTATCTTCCAACTATTAATGAGTATGTAATATCTCCACGGCGTTTACTAATGTATTTGGACCCACAACATTCCTAGTTAACAGCTCGTTTTGCTAATTGTCGGGTTTAGCCTTCTCTCCTATAAGCCGTTCTAATTCTAATTGCAAATAGACTACATTTTATGTAAATCTGGAAAGTATACAATCCTTTATTAAAAAATTTGTTGAAGCCTGACTACCACAACTTCTTTTTGTAAAGCATATTCCTCTTTCTAATTGGAAGTGTAAATAATGTACGTAGTAGAATTTAGATTTTGTAATCAGAGACGTAATTTACAGAAGAAAATGACAAGATTAGACTTTGATCGATTCTTCTCTTGCGCTTAGAGAAATAAATGTTGAAGATTACTTTAATTGATGAGACTTGCACCGCCGCCTATACATTCATAATATGTTCGACTCGCGACTCCATATGCCCCTAAATTAGCTCATTCTTAGATATAGTAGAGTTCTCTCTTACTCTTATTAGGTAATTGTGAGTTGTTTCTAACTATACCTTAAAAGCTATAAAGTTCTCTTTGAAAAAAATAGAAAAGTCTTTGAAACTGAAAATGAACTGCTCTTAGAAAATCAGAGAGTGCGCGATTCTATATTAGACTTGTGCTGTCTGTTGTGTTTGCAATTTAAATTATAAAAGAACTATCAGTTGCCCAAGCATTAGTTAGTTGCGGTTATTGTGGAAAATATCCGTTGTTCTTTGAGCCTTAGAAATGAAAAATCTTGGCACTGCTGCGTGTAACTTTCATTTATTAGAGTTCATTTATTATTAAGAGAAAACCCACCAACTTGTAAGAAAAGGAAAGGAATTCCAGGCATTAATAAAGAAAAAGTTTCTTTTTTTGTTAAAATTAAATTAATTAGTAGGCTAAAATCCTTCTTTACCGTTTTATTATGACTGACATTATTTATTAAAAAGAAAAGAAAATCTTCTGGCGGGTTTGTATTTTTTACTGTACGGTTTCAACTCAACACAAGAAGTATACTTCTAAGAATTCATCTATTATATGATTGATATTTGATATAAAATTTTACTTTAGTTTATACTTTCTTTCTAATTCTACCCCAAATTCTTCTCTATATGAGCTTGTCCATGTCCTTTAGTACCTATTTTATAGGAGCAGTTTTGATAGAATAATTTGTAGAATTCTTCATACTATTAGTTTAGGCCTTTACTTTAATAAGCAGCCTACCATTCTTTATTTTCTTAATAGTAACGTTATCTAAACGACTAAGAGTAGACTTTTTATCCTTTGTTCATGTTCTACGATTCATTTATAGAATCTGCAATTTCTTTATTATATAAACCTGTCTTAACTTAACCCTATACTATGAATTACTATGAAGGAATCCTCTCCTCTCTAACTTAGATATAGCGTGTTAGCGTTTACACGTACTAACACAACCATAGCTTACTGGCTTGTGTTTTTATCTGAAAAAGAAAGAAATATAGACTTTAGAGTTCTATTCATTAGGTAGGAGTAGACTTAATTCATTTTTAGTTTTTTTAGAGAAGAGTCCTTCAAGCCAAAAGAACTATCTACAAGTGCAAATACGAATGCTGCTGGTGACATAAAATGTTCTTTATCGTTTCTAGTTCTATGCAAAAAGGAAAACCAAAAAGGTATAATAGGTTAGAATAATTACCACGACTACTTCGAGTATTAATGAAAAAAGAAAGCACCCGATTTTCTTATATTACGTAATATGTTAGGTGTTTGCTACTGTTTGCATAATAGAAGAGGAGCTGGAGGCGGCTTATCGCCATTCATACAAAAATTTTTGTATTCTTTCTTTCTCTTTAGTTCTTATTATTTCTCTCTATCTTAATTTGGAGCAGTTCTTTTTTATAAAATATTAGAAACAGGGTTTCATCTAGTAGAAGAGTTTGAGCCCGAAAAACTAAAAAATCCTATCATTCTATCGTTGATATGTCTTCTTTTTTGAAAAAAGTACATTTTGACCTAGTATTTTCAGTATACGCCCTTTACCTTTCTTGCTTGGGATGATTGACCAACTTGCATGCACAATGTATTTATTGTATTTGCTGTAATTAGATGTAATGAGTCGTAGTTACTTGTCAGTATTATCCCTTGTTAATTATCAGTTACATTTATCCTGCTTTCTAATATCTACTTTATTCGCTTGACTTAATCTTCTTATTATTACTTCGAACTTTACTCAGCATCTCTTTCTCGTCTATAGAGCATGCTCATGCCCACGTATGTTCTTAGCTTATTAGATATCTACTTTACCTACCGAGCAGTTATGATAGAAATTGGTTAGAGTTCTTACTTAATGACTAAAAAAATTAGAAGAATAAATATATCCCTTAGAACTATTTTATGATAATGAATTTATTATAGGCAGGCTTAGTATAGTCTTGCGAGCCCTAGAAAAATAAAAACTTGACTTTGCTGCTTATGACATAAATTATTCTCCTCAACTATCCCTTATTGTGTAAAGTTTTCAATTCCCCGCTTAGAATGAGACATAATACTATTAAAAGACTCCGCTAAAATAAGAAAAAGAGTAAAAAATCTTGTTCTCTTGATAGGGGAAATTTACAATAATTGACCTCCAGTAGTCGCTCGTGATTCTTAGTAGAATCTTTTACAATCTGAAGCGCTGAGCCTAGACAAAACA
>JAYMSP010000345.1:0-56632 GCA_036897095.1 Plantago elongata | reverse complement strand
GTCTGTGTTGTACTGTGTATTGATTGAGTTTTTGTTATTTGATTTGATTGGGATGAATAGGGAAGGTAACTAGCTGCTGCACTAGCTGTTGAAAATGGGTGAATAGTATAGCCATTTGAGTTCTACCCATTTGAATTGGCATCCAAACACAAAAATCACAGTCAGCCATCCAAATGCCCATCAAAATTGGCATCCAAACAGCCACTAGCTTTTACTTTAGATAATGGATATCTCCTTCTTCTTTTTTTTTAGTTTATCATTGGCTCTTAATTGTACTTGTACTGACACACTAGACGACATGGTGGCTGCAATGTAGTTGTATTCTCTTATTAACTACGTTGGGAGCTATCTTCTTACTTTCTAAGAAAATAAAAAATTCCAGTTTTACATATTTTATTAAGGTGTATGACCATTTTTACTAAATGCATGACACATTTTATATATTGCAAACGGTACTTTAACTGTATAAATATAGAATTAATTTTTATTTTTTAAAAAATCTTTCAAATGAACACATCTTTAAAAATATATAAAACTATATATTTTATGAAATCATAATTACATAACCGAATTCATAAGGGACATTAGTTGTTAGTGCAAGTTTAAGATCCTTTCTTAAGTTAATGGCTATCTCCTCTTTGGGATGTAGCTCTCCCTTCGACTTTTGGCTAAGCTTTATTCAGACATATTAAACGATAAGGGGACTACATTTTAGTTTTTGGTTCTTAATTACTAGGTCTGCTATTTCCTTAAAAAAATAAAAATTATTATACATGTGTAACGCAAAAATAATTTGGTCACAAATAGAATAACACTTGCAAGAATAATTTGTAAGAAGAATAAAATGCATAATAAAATATTAGGTTATAAACTGGATGGATGGAGTATTTATCACAACTACAAATAAATAGGTTATTCATGATGGGCACATGGACACTTTAGACAATGGTGGTATACTCGGTACGAGAAATCATTTAATTTATTCTATTTATTTGCCCATGGGAAGTATCTAACATGTAGGGTGATGTAATAGTGTTTCGACTTGAGGACGACGTCATGTGTGAAGTGTTGTACTTTGATCAAGATCAACGCTTGCACTCCTAAGGTGGTAGATACGGCGTGTGCTGGATATATCTTGGAGCATGTGGAAGTCGTAGTTGAGCCAAGACATAATTCATTCCTCATAATAGAATTTAAAATAATATTTTACTTCTCATATTTAGTTGATCGTTATATACTGGCCAGTGTGGACATGTATTCAAAATAGTGTTCGAATATGTCAAGGATCAACTAATACATTGAGAGATATTGATTAAGTTATTGGAACCTACACAATATCAACTTCTAGACTTAATCGAGTAATCGTGAATGAAGCTACCATATCATCATTAGCTCTACATTTATGGGAGTTTGTATAAGTCCTCGCAAACGTCCTTATGTTTCAAGAGTGTCCACCAATTTTATATTGGTAATCATATCTCTCTCACGGGATACGACAACTTATTTAATGCAAGTTTCTATCATTGACAGGTAGTCAAGTGATGTGTTGATGCAATATCATTCAACACAATCATCCACGTATATTATGACATCGTTTGCCTCGTATTTGTCATATTTGCCTCTTGCAATGTCACATGCCTTTTCCACGATATTGTTATATTAGCATATTAGAGACATCAAATATAGTGTATGCTTTTTTAGGTTATCTTCATCAACTATCTCATAATTTAAGAGATTTGATCATTGATATATCCTAACTACGCTGCTTGGTTAGTCACAATATAAATGACGTTGATGTATTCAACTACGCCGGTTGATTATCCACACTTTATTTGCATCACCATCAATCACATGGTCTAATATGGTGTGCATAATATATTTCAACAATGTCAGTTGGTTATTACATACTTATTTGGAATTTTGAAAATTTTCGATCATCATTCTCGACCACTCCGATCTATGATGGTGTTCCAACTACGCCGGTTGGTTATTTGATACTTCTTTGGAATTCGAAACTAGCAATCATTAATTTTTTATCACGTTCAGTCTATGATGTTTTGTGACACATATTCATTCCGTAAAATACGGTAAATTTTATGTAATATTCTTGATAATAATAGTGATGATTATATATAATAATTTAATAAACAAATAAAACTTGCCTTCATCAAAAATAAATACTTCTCTTGGTATGTTGATGGTAAAAACTCGAAATTGATCAATAAACAATACTCGTGTACATACAATCATCAAATAGAAGGTAAACAAAATTAATCAAATAATATCGTGAATCACACATAAAGTTGTATTGTCAAATTAAAAGAGATAAAGTAATAAGAGGTGTTGAAGAAATTATGAGATTCAAGTGATATGTCGCGTAGTCGGTAACTCAACATATTGTGCATTAACCTGCGCCGGTGAAGTTTTTGGTTTATGTTGGTACATATACATTGGCTGGCTAGATTTACTTTTCTTTCTTTAGCTTAGGTACCTAAGGTATAAAAAATCAGGAAGTTGATCGAACAATTTTTGTGCTCATAACGTGTTGAAAAATAATTGTAATTTTATTTAGTATATTCAAATGACAATACATGTGATGTGTATATACAAATATAATAGAATCTTCTAGAGCTCATCTATAAGATATTTAACTACATCTAAAAATGTACTTCTTACGTTCCGTTAAAATTGAAAAAAATTCCTTTCCAGCGTTTCACGAAAGTGAAAGAAGTAATTTATGAAAATAAACTTCATAATACAAATCTTTTTTAACCACACATTTTTGGGTCCACGTATATTTTTCTATCTTAAACTCATTTTTAGTCATATACCCTTTTTTTTTAAATCCTATAAAACTAAAGTGTTTCATTATTAACGTAACTGAGGGAGTATTTAATAATAAATAATAATTCATTTAGGGACTGTTTGGGAAACAATTAATATCGATTCATTTGACAGGAAAAATTCCGTCCGTGAGCACACTGGACTCAGTTAACAATAGCTTGATAGATTAGATTTCTTCTTATTTCTCCTAGTCATAGTGTTTTTATGAATATTCTTATCCGAATCGACGGGTACTTAACAAATTATAAGAAGGTATATGTTTAATGTTGGTTCCACAGTATCAATAATCAATAGGACTTTGGGAATTTGGGATCTCTCGCAAAGCCTAGCCTGAGCAGTGACCATAAAACAAATCGTGGTTTTGGAAGACGAGCTATACAAACCCTAATTGTGGGGCTACAGATTACTATTGCCAGCCTTTGGCCATAGATTCTCGATTTCTACACATGGGAAGACGAAAGGAGCGTCGCCATGCCAGTGCCGCTGGCCGTAGAGTTAAGCTCGATCTCTTCGCGGAACCCTCCGGTACACTGCAATTGTCCACAATTCAATTTATACTGCTTTCTAGGTTTTCAAATTCTTCATTTATTTATTTTAGATCACGCGTTCATTCATATATATTCCTTAGTTTAGGGTTTATGTTTAATCCTAATCATATTTATTTTCTAATTGTCGTTATTGCCTGATTTGCTTTCAACTGCAAGGATAATAATCAGTTTAATTGGAATTTGATTTTCGAAGAAAGTTCGTAAGTACTCATGTTTTAAACTGGAAGAAATCACTGCTAACAATACTACAGAATAGTGACACTTTATTAATATGGAGTAATAAATTGGGAGCATAAAGCTCTTTTAGGAAATCAAACAATTTCTTGGGTCGAGATAAGCTGCGAGATGATAAATTAATTTATCGGGGTAGTGTAACTTGCTAGGTTCATGAACTAATGTATGAAAGGAAATTAGATGTGATGATCAGGGTGTAGCTAATTTGCCTTTTGACTTGTAGTATTCAACGCTTGTTTAATGGAATACTACCAGACTTGATCTAAAAAAAAAAAACTAACGTATGAAACATGGCAAATTTATTTTATTCTTGTTTATGTTTCCTCTTTAGGAGATACTGCTGGTGATTCTACTCAAGGAGGGGATTGTAATGTCAATGTTGTTGAGGAGTTACCAAGTTCACCATTATCTTCAGGTGGGTTCCGTCAGTTTTTCTTCAAAGGACTGCTCTATGTAGGGACGACATGATGTGACCACATATAAGGGTGGAAATTGTTGGATTTTTTATGCAAGATATGTTATTTGCACCTCCGAATATTTGTTTTCAGAATGTAGGATTCTGTGGCATTGGGAACAATCAGACGGTTATGAGACTCATCTACTCCCTGCCACAGTGCATTATTATGTGAACTTCAACCTATCATGTCCTCTATTTTCGGCAGCATTAAAGGCAGTTCAAAGGCCACACAGATAATACCTCAATTGGTTCGTATGGCTCTAGCTTGATTTCATTTTGTGATACTGACTGTTTGTAATTTCTGCAACAGGTTTGATGGGCTCTCTGAAATTTCTTATCCTTGGACTCTATATTAATTATGCTGATTGATATTGTTTACATTACAGTATCTTTCGAAGAATGGATCTTTCAATTGCATATCTTTCAGCTTTTTGTGTCTACCATGTATATGTTGACATGCCAGTAGCTATAATAAGTCTTTTGAAACGATGTAATACAAATGTGCAGGAAAAAGGACACAGAATCCTCTGCTTTTGCTTGGTCAGTATAGTGATGAAGAATTGGATGAGGGCTCCAGTGACAAAGAGGATCATGCTTTGCTACAGGGAGCATCTGTTGCTGATGATCTTCAGGTGATTATAAAGACAACTACGTATATCGTTTGCTCCTGGCATACACATAGCTGTCAAGAGTGGCTCTAGGTTTTCTTCAGTGCTATGCACTTTATCCTAAAGATAAAAAATATGGTGGGATCTATTTGATACAGCAATAACAAATAGCACATAGTGATGAGTTCCTATTCTAGGATAATTGAATTTGAGGCTGGCTCTCTTTTGGAAGATAAAATGCTTCAAACCTTTGTTCAAAATCTGCCTTTTAATTGATTTGGAACTTGGGTTTTACATCTACATTGAGAACCAATTAAGCTAATATTTTGGATCTCTAGTTATTATTGGACTATGATGCTATGCGAGCTGTGCAGTGATATGTTTTAATTCTGTATCTGCTGGGACCTTTTTTTGGCATTTATTCTCCTGAATTTTTCATCAGCTTTATCCTAGGGTTTGACGAATTAACAATGAGATATATTGTAGCGTTTCTCAAAATTTACTCTTTTTGAAAATCATTTTGCGTTTACATTGAGATGTCTGAAATTAAATTGATGTTTCTTTTTCTCTCAGGAAAAAATTGCTAACGGGAAAGAAAGCAAAGATAGTACTAATAATGCTGGAAATGAGCCTCTCATCCAAAATGAAGAATCCTTTCCAATTGATAGTGCTTATTTGTCCCAGGGTCCTCTGCAAAAACTTGAAAATGGGATAATCACAAAAACTTCTGAAGATTTGCTCGGCGCAACAAATTACACGGAGGAAAACCAATCTCTTACTACCCCAGATAAACAGCCTACTGAGGACGTGATGTCAGGCTGGAAGATGGTTTTGCATGAAGAGAGTAACCAGTATTATTATTGGAACATTGAAACTGGTGAAACTTCATGGGAGGTGCCCGAGGTTTTGGCTTTGAGAAATTCCACGTATAAAGAAACAATCATTGAGGGTGGTACTATAGAAAGCACATCATTAGCTGTGGAAAAAGGCGAGATCAATACTACGCATCTCGAGGGTGGTTCAAAGCTCAATTGTGAAGCCATTGATGCAGCTGACAATGGGATTGGCATGCGCGATGAGCGCTACAAACAATCTAAGTGTGATTCTTGTGATGATAACGATGTGAATAGGGATACTGACCAAAGTTTTGGAACTTCTTCTCCTGGCCATATTACCATGGTCAATGGTAACAGAATAGATCTTGAATGTTCTGTAGAAACTGAAACTGCTACTGTTTTACCCCTGCAGCTTGTAGAACACTGTGAAATCCTTCTGAAAAAATTGAAATCTTTGAAAAGGTACTGCATTTCTTTGTTTTGTTTTTTTGGCACTTGCACAACATTTTATGTTGTGTTATATATATTCTATAATTTTAGAACACTACCTTCGTTCCCTCTTTATCTTTTTGCAATCACTGACCTTTACTCGTCTTCTATGTTCCATTTTAGTGGCCATATGGAACGTCAAGATCGTAAACTAAGGTGTATATTGGAAATTGAGTTAAGACTTGCTGACATCAAAGCATTAGAACCACATGGACCATCTCTGCTTCCCTTTTGGCTGCATTGTGAGGCTCACATAAAACAGATGGAAGCAACCATTGATAACTTTATTGAATGCTTTTCGTCGTCACCTATGACTGGAAGTGATGATTCATGTAAATCATGTGAAGGAACTCAGGATAATATTATGATCAGTTCAAGTGAAAAGAAGGCACCATTAACTGCTGTGGGATCATTTTCTCCCGAGGGCACACCTGAAAAGTTGAAGTTTGGGGCCCAATGTGATGACGCCCCTAAAACTGTTCCTGTTGATGTGGGTGTGACAAATGAATCCCAAGGAGTTGAAATGGAAAGTAAATTGAATCTTAAACCTGATCCTCACTCATCTGATGAAGTTGACATGGATGTGGACATGGATGTTGAAGAAACATCTGCTTCAGTTACAAGTATGCTTTATCCTCTGTCAGAGTTATCTCATCATCCTGCCAGCCAGGATTCTGCAGTCCCAGGCCAAATACTGGTTGGTCCACCCCCTGTTGGAGAGTGGATTCCTCCTCCACCTCCTGAAGATGAACCATTTCTTCCTCTGCCCCCTGATGGTGAACCGTTTCTGCCCCCTCCTCCGGACGAGCCTCCTGAACCCCTGTCTTATCCACCAGTATCTCATTCGGAGACAGTTCAACCTTACACTTTCAACGAACACTTCACGTCGCCATATCCTGCTTCTGGTTTTGAATATTATGGGCAGCTACAAACGGACGTGTCAGGTACTAGTCTCTTCATGCATCCTGGGGGTATACAGGCACAATATTATGAAGGTGGATATGCTGCAGCTCCTGTGGCAGTCAGTACTGTGGAGTCTAGTGGCTATTATTGCCTCCAAACTGGGATGTTGAGTACTACTCCGGTGATTGGCCGATCAGCTGCTGAAAGCTCCAGGAGTCAGAGTGAAACCTTTCTTGAACCCAAAGAATCTGATGCATCTGGCTCGTTGCTGGCTCATGCTGGCTTTGTGAATCCTCCAGGGGTTCCTGATGTCTCTGCTTCATCATCTAATACCATTGCAGCTGTGGCTGCGACTGCAACTGCAACTGCGACAACTTCCAAGATCCAGCCTAAAGGTGGTAATTTATTTTTTGCAAAATTAAAGATTAGTTAATGACTCATTTATCATCCCTCATACAGCTCATCTTGTCGACAAGTACAGAATACATACAAGCTGTCTTTTAACATCTCGTTTGTCTGTCTTATGAGTTATGTCATAATAAATGACTTATACTTCCTTTGTTCACAGCCTCACGTGGTAAAAAACGAACAGCTGGAGTAATATCCACATCGAGACCTAACAAGAAAGTCTCCAGCTTGGTAGATAAGGTTATACTTCATTCTTTTCTTCACTAATAGATGACATTAATTTATCACATAATGTTTAATATTAACCTATGTACCAGTGGAAGGCTGTGAAGGAAGAGTTGCATGAAGAGGAAGAAGAACCTGAAAATGCTTATGAAATCTTAGAGAAAAAAAAACAAAGGGAAATAGAGGTTTGGAAATTTTGGCTGAAGTTCACCATTGATTATGGTTCCCCTTATAATTTTATTTACTCAGCCCCGTTTGTTTTACAGGAATGGCGGATACAACACATTGCAAGTGGCGAGGCCAACGACAATGCTAATTTTCAGCCATTGGGGCGCGATTGGTAATATGATAACAATCACAGGCTTTGGCATCATCCAATATAGCTGTAGATTAGTTACTTCCTTTTTAACTGAAGTTTGTCACCTCTTTACTGAGATTCTCCTGAAATTTGAAAAATATTTCTATTCCTACTGAAAAGCTTCCATTAGGTTGTGTGTAGACTTCATTAGTATAACACTTGCTCAGTTGATGTGCTTCTATGCAAGTGGTACTGGGTTGTTTAGGAAGATATCGGTAATTTTTAGAACATCAGGAGAATCAGCATTATCCATTAATTTGGGGAGTCCTTGTGCAAGTGATGGTGATCGAAATGCTTTTGTACTGCCCCCAGTTTAATGCTGTATTTTCTATTATAACAACCAGAATCAACATGTACTGTTCTAGAATTTTAAGCTACATTAATAGTCTTCATGATTCTAACAGATCCTAGTTCCTTTTTTTCCTTGTGGATTGGTTCAGATTGAACTACCTAGAAAAAAAAGAAGAAATTGGAATGCTTACGATACAACTAAGGAACTGGGGCTAAACTTAATTGATTGTGGTGCATCCTGGGTTTTCGTTATCATTTCTCTCTTGCAACCCTTAACATTATTGTTTCACAGGCGAGAGCGAGTAAAGCGTAGAATGGCCCAGAAGAAGAAAGAAATTAGACGAAATTCACCGGATCTAGCTCCTGTCGATGGAAACCAGCAACCTAATCTTGTTGAGACTTCAAGAGGCCTCCCATCAGGCTGGCAGGTGATTCTTTTCTGTATATGTTCTGTTTGCTTTCTCAAACTTGAACTAGAAATAGATTATATTGTACAGCTGCTAAATGATTGGTTCTAATTTTGGTTCTTCTCAGGCTCATTGGGATGATACATCGAAGCAAATTTACTATGCAAATATACTGACATCGGAAACAACCTGGAGCAGACCTACTGATTGAGAAGACATGCTAGATGGAAGTAGGCTGTGTTAGTTTAAACTTGAGATTTTTGGTTTTACTGGAAGAGTTTACTGAGTCCATGGGGAGACTCCTTAATCTCATCTGAGTCATCTCAAAGCAAACCACTTGAAATGGTTATTGTGCAATCTCGTCTCAAAGGAAACCAATTACTGAAAAATCCTTGCACTGTTTCAGGGTGGATCCAATTCACTGATTTATAGCTTGGTCATTGTTCTAGAAAGAATAGTTCAAAGATTTATAATACATGTAGAGAAGGGCATTTTGTTTGTTTTGTAACCATCAGGATTCGGGGAGATTTTCCTAGCATGGGGAAAAGTTAGAAGCTGTACATTTGAAAAGTATACTGCTTGTGTAAGTGTTTTTTTTTTTTAAACGAGCATACCATCATTATCCCAAAAAATAAATACAAAGCATAAGGCGATCAAGAATGATTGCAAAAACGTCAATGACTTGAAAGATAAAAAGTCTTAAACTACCATATGATTTCCAACATGGCACCATTTCAAAATGATTTTGTGCCTTCTAGGGATATTAGTGATGGTCATATGATCGCACATGAGATGCTTCACATTATGAGTAAAAAAAAAGAAAAATTCTCGTTAAAACTACTTTGCTTTAAAATTTGACGTTAGAAAAGCTTACGATAGATGGTCTTTTATTGACTTTGCTCTTACAAAATTTGATTTCACTCGCACTTTAAAAAGTTAATCTTTCCTTGTATCAATATTTGTACTATGCAAGTCAAAGTTAATCAGAAAATTTATGACCCTTGGATTCCCACACGAGGAATTCTTCAAGATAATACTTTGTCACCTTATATTTTTATTCTTTGTCAAGAACTTCTTGTCCATCTAATTATTAGTAAAATTCAGAAAAAAGAAATGTCCCCACTTAAAATTACCAAGGTTGGACCTGAAATACCTATATTATACTTTGTTGATGGTTGTTTAATCTTTAGAAAAAGGCTGAAGATAAATCTGTTAATTCCATCTTGGAAATTTTAGAAGAATATGCCCTGGCTTCAGGACAGAATATTTGTTCGCAAAAGAATAGGATTATTTTCTCTGCCAATACACCAATCAGGAAAAAACAACAAATAATAGAGGTATTAGGAGTAATACCTAATAAAAGATTGGATAAGTACCTTGGTTTGCCTTTTTTTATGGGGGCAACGAAAACAGATTTTTTTAATCATATGATGATAGAACCATGAAAAAAAATGAATAATTGGTATACAAAACATTTATCTTATGTGGGAAGATTGGTACTCATTAAGTAAGTTACCAGCATATGGTATGTCTATAACTAAATTACCATTAACCTGTGTAGATAAATTAGAGCAAATCAGTAGAAATTTTCTTTGGAATAGAATACAAAATGGTAAAATTAAAGGAAAAATTAAATGGACTCAAGTCTGTTTACCAAAATATTTTGAGAATCAGGCAAAATATTTTGAGGATCAGGCATTAGAAATTTACATGTTCTCAACCAAGCTTTCCTTTTAAAACAAGTTTGGAATTTCAACTTCCAACCTCATACCCTTTGGTATCAGGTTTACAAGAAAAAGTATTTTACTAACAACTCCTTCCTCCAATCAGATAAAAAACAACATAATAATTGATTTTGGAGAAATATGATCAATTTGTAGGAAATTTTGAAAAAATGCCTCCTCTTCCAAATTGGGGATGGTGCTAATACTCTCTTGTGGAAAGATCATTGGATCCTAGGATTACTTTTACAAGATTTTGTTAAAAGAATTTTATGAGGAGCAAAAAGTTCAAGACATTATCATTAATGATAATTGGAATTTGACAAGATAAAAAGGATTATTCCTCAAGGGTTGGCCACAACCATACTGGAAATTCCTAGAAACACTAGTAGTAATATTGATATTGTTATTGGGCTCATTCTTTGTTGGGAAAATTTTCTGTCAAACTTGCTTATAATTTTCTTCAACAAATGAATAATGATCCTAAACCAGATTGGCCTTGGGAGAAAATTTGGCACTTAAAACTGCAACCTAGGATTGCATTTTTTTTTTGTTGGATTGTTTTACATGATCGACTCCCTATTGCACCTAGACTCTTTAAGTATAAAATTGTGGACTCTGATCTTTGTATTTTTTGTGAAATTACTCATCATTTGTTGTTTGAGTTCCCAAACTTGTTGGCATATATAAATGGACTATTCCTCCAGTTTCCCATATAAACAGTTTATCTAAACAACATTGTTTGAAACTCAACATAATTATCAAAAAATCAGCTGAATATACTTATGACTTGTTGGATGATTTGGAAATATAGAAATAACAAGATCTTTAGACAGGAAGAGTTCAATCTTAATACTTTCCACTTTCATCTCATCAACCTTCTTCAGGATAACAAAGCATACAAAAAATCATAAAAATCAAATTCCTGTTATATGCAAATGGAAACCTTCTGATAAAAACTTTACCATGAACATTGATGGATCATGTCAATCTGATAGTTCTGCTGGCATTGGCATAATTATCAGAACAAAAGAAGGATCTTTTTTTAAAGCCAGTGCCACTTTCTTTGGAAAATCTGATCATAACACTGCAGAAATTTTAGCTTTGATAAAGGGTTTAAAAATTTGCGTAGCCTATAATGTATCGCTTGTTTGAACAGGTTGGGTGTAATCACACCTCACCAGCAGCTCCTATGGGATGAAATCCGGAGGGACATGAAGAAAATGCAAAATGTGACAATAATTTTTGTGTATCGAGAAGAAAACGAAGTTACTGATATATTAGCAAGGGAAGCTAATAAACTAACTATTGAAAACACATACTTTCTGTTCTAAAGTCTACCATTTTCATTACATTTAGGATATTTGTACTTAGTGATGTAATTGCTAAAGATTGTAATCCTTCTATTAAAATTGTTAATTTAATTAATGAGTCCTTTTTAAAAAAGTAAATTTTTATAGTAATTGATTTCTTTGGTTAAGACAGTGTTGAGACAGAATTGGGGAAGAAACGAAACAATGCACAATTCTTCTTCTTCGTACCAAAAGGTGGGCGATTCGCCTCGATCATACGCAGGAGACTTCGATTTCGGACAGGAGAGAGATCGGCGATTTGCATTTTCTCGGCAACCTTCCTTCCATCAAAACCCCCGGTTCTCGCGCAGCGTCTCTAGCATCGATATACCACCACCACCGCCCAATAACTCATCAGAATCCATTGATGATGATGATGATGATGATAGGGTTTCTCTTTCTTCTTTATTTCTTCTCTCTTGGAGATCCGGAAACAAGCAGATCAGGCGCTTGTTCCTTTTGATTTCTCTCAATGTCTTCTATTCCACTACCGAGTTACTCATTGGCCTCTTTTCTGCTCGTATTGGTTAGTTACTTTATCTTTCAAATCAATTTTTCTCGTTTAATTTAGTTCCAATTCAGATATAGTTATTCGAAGATTTTAATGATAGAATTCCGCTCGAACTTGTAGAAAGTTGTGAATCTAGTCATATATATTAGTACTCCAACATTTGATTTCGCAGAAATGTGCACGTTTGATGTATCGACTTTGTTTCATTCAATTCTTGTTATTGGCATCGCATTGAGGTTTGATGAGCACTTACTCTGTCTGGTGCTTATAACGGAGATGAAATGCTTGTGTTAGACTGTCTAGAATGCACATACCTTCATCGGACTTCGAATTTTGCCAAAATACGAAGATGAAATGCTTGTGTTAGCTCAAGTTTTTCTCTGTTGCATAACGAAAATTACAACTAGGAAAATGCTTTTATACTACAAAAACTACCTAATGATGTCGATATCTGTAGCTACTTTATGAGAGGTACATTCGTAATCATCCCATAGGATTTGATTTGTAAAAATCAATTATATTATATCATAAATAAGTATGACCACATCTGTACCAACTAGCTTAGTCAGGCTCCTTCTAGTTTTGTTTCTTCTGCTTATTTTTGCATGTGCTTTGTTGAATCATTACTTGTTCCGGCTTCTTGATGCTTGGACTGGGTTCTTGTTCTATTCCGCCACAATGTTTTCAGAATCTGGCTTAATAATGCATCATTGGGAACTTGGAGAGAATACACCAACATTGAACCAAAATTGGGCTGAAAGAGCTGCAACCCTGATCAATTGAAACTGATGACCTGCATCCCTTAATGTTCATATGATATCTTAGGTTGAACCGTGTGTATCTGAGAACCTTGGAATGAGGGATTTTCCCTCCCATTTAGCCTTGGGTGGGATGAAAGAGTTTTTAATTACTGAGGTAGGACAAGGATTGTTCATTATATTTTTTGTCAGGATCCCTAGATGAGCTGAGGAGGGAACCAATAGGCAGGAAGTAAGTGCTAAAAAGATTGAAACTTGAATCCTAGTAGTTAGAATGGAATTTTTAGGAGTTGAAACTTGAAAGTGACCACAGACCACCAAGCTTTCCTTTTTATTTTTTTTATTTTAAAGAAATAAATATAAGTATCACATTTCAATAGGGATTCATAGAACAGAGGGTTGCAAGTAGTTTTTGAGTCAAAACAATAATGTATCTTATAAAAAGATAAACTGGTTGCACATTTGACCTTGGAGCTCCATACCTTCCAACTAGCTTTTTCTTTCGAAGTACTCTTTTTTTCCTCTCTTTGATATTGTTCACTTTGGGTGCAACGGATATGATTTGGCTTATATTAGGAAAATCTTGACTCTTACAAGATTTTTTGGCATTAGAGTATACCTGTATAGTTAGCGCTTCCCTGCTGATAGCATCTTCATGCTGGTAACTTCAGTCAACAGTGAGATCTATCATTACACTGCACAAGTCTTTGTCTTTAATTTTGCATCGTATTCATATCATTCTTTGTAAAACAAACTGAGTTCAATATTATTTGTGAGATGAAGCTTTGCCAATATAAGTTGAGAAACCGCATTTGGCCCCCTTTACTGATTGTTGATGATTTTTTGTTGTTTATGTCGCTAGGTTTGGTGTCTGATGCATTTCATTTGACGTTCGGCTGTGGTCTGTTGTCATTTTCTCTATTTGCAATGGCTGCTTCTAGGCAGAAGGCTGATCGTGCTTACACATATGGGTATGCTTTCTATTGTTATCATCAATTTACATGGAGTTAACCAATGCCTAAGAATGATACCATAGCAAATAAATTATATCACTGAGAGTTCCTGTCTTACAAACAGATTCAAGAGGCTAGAAGTTTTAGCTGCTTTCACTAATGCTGTAAGTACTTCTCTCACAAACTAGAATGTTGCATCTGAATGCTGTAATCTACAGCTGAAATTGAAACCTTTTGTTCCTGATGCCTGTGTAGACAGCTGTTTCTTTTGTTTATGTCATTCTCCTTAGCAGTGGAAGCACTTCATGCATTCATCCAAGATGAATCTGAGCACAAGTAAGATCGGCTTCTGATGTTCTCACACACTCTTTATTATTTTTTTATGCAAATATTAATAACCTGATATGTAATTGCTGTCAGGCATTATCTGATTGTCTCAGCTATCACAAATTTGCTGGTAAATCTGATTGGTGTTTGGTTCTTCAGGAATTATGCCCGAATAAATATTGGTGCAATTTCTTCAACCTTTCCTTCTAATTTTCTTAAGCAACTGGCAATTGAGAATCATCCAGTCTCTCTCCTTACATAAAACCAATCATTATAAGATCACCCACTATGGACAACGGCAGTTTGGTCGTGCGGCGGCACGAACGTCCACCGTCCACTGTGGTGGTGATCGCGACCGCTGTCGTGACTTTTTTTCTTTTAAATATCTTGAACATTTTATTTTTATTTTTTTTGTGAAGAAAAAATATGCTTCGACATCTTCTTTTGTAAATTTTAGCCACTCTTAGTATGACATTAGGAGTTAAAAATTTATGTCATTGTTGCAGTTTACAGAAATGCTGAAGACATGAATTACCACGCAGTCTGCTTCCACGTTCTTGCAGATTCCATTCGTAGGTACTTAGCAGAATCCCTGAATCTATTATCTTCGTTTTGGATTGAATCATTCATCATATAATTTGTCATTGAACAACTCCAGTGCAGGATTGATCCTAGCGTCCTGGTTGCTTTCCCTTGGGTAAGTTGACATGATTTAAAAATGTTAAGCTGTAAGCCTCATCCCGGTCATGTTTTAATTATTTCTTGTTTCTTGTTATAGGGTGAATAATGCTGAAGTCCTTTGCTTGGGACTGGTCTCAGTGACAGTGTTTATGCTTGTCATGCCTCTTTTTAAAGCCACTGGTGGTGTTTTGCTGCAGATGGCACCCCCTAACATCCCATCCTCAGCTTTGAGTAAATGCTGGAGACAGGTAAAATATTTGGCGTCTTCTCATCTTAATTTGTATTTTGTACATCAAGGAATTGGTAAGATTGACATGCGAGTTGAACTATGTTTTGGTAATTGAAATCAAGAAGTTCGTAACCTAGTGATTTATAAATTATGTTCATTGCTTTAATATATCAACATTCAAATGTAGTCCATCTCTCCATTCTAATTAAATTTCAGATTTCCGGATAATTGTAGACCTGATAATGATTTGTTTAATGGAATTAAAATCATTAAATTGCAAAAGTTAAACTCATGTATCTGAATTGTCATGCACCCTCATTCACCATCTTGTGAGGCATAAATTGTTAGCTAAAACAAGATATATTTCTTCTGCATCGCTTGTATTCAATTTCCATTCAGACTAAAAATTGAATATGATAGATCTTATTGGAGTTATATGCTAATAGCCTAGTACACATTCCAAAAATTGAATGGAGTAAAATGTATATTGCACAAGTTGGTGACTATATGCGTATAGCCTAGAACACATAGCCTAGTATATTGCACAATTTGAGCAATTATTACTGACTGGGACAATGCTATTTGTCTTTTAGGTTAGTTCCCGGGAAGACATTTTAGAGGTTTATCAGGCTCGCTTTTGGGAGCTGGTGCCAGGTCATGTTGTTGGATCCATTTCACTGCAGGTAAGTGAGAGAATTTGTATGTGTTTGCTACTGATGGAAAGATAAAAGCTACTTACCTGTCACGTACTAATTTATGACCTGTACCTTCAATGTGTTATTTGTGCAGATGAAGCAGGGGGTGGACGACCGACCTGTTCTACAATATATTCATGGTCTGTATCATGACCTAGGAATACATGACTTAACGGTACAAATAAATTATGCTTGACCCGCATCTATGAGGCTCACAAGAGAGTATTCTTTGGTGAAGCATGTTTTTGTACCACTGTAACCTGTTGGTGAATCTTGAATCACCCAGCCTATGTTTCATAAGGGTTGGTACATTTTAGGCCAACAAGGTACATTATGTTTAAGAACCTGTTAGTGAATCTTCAGAATCTTGAAGCATCCAGCAATTCAAAGGCTCTTTATCGCCCTATGATGCCTTAAACTTTCTACTTCTAATGTCTAAACAAACCACAAATGTTCGCAGATTGTGATAGAATGAGAGACAAGATTAACAACCCTGTGTAATTACAATTATTACATAGAATTTAAATATTATTAAACACGATATTTATAATAAAATATTTGGTGTTATAAGTATTTTTTTAGAGGTAAAATTTACCTTTTGAACAATTGAAATTTAGAGTACATTATTTAGAAATCAAGCCAAAAAAGTGCTATGTAACTGGGGAATATACTCTTTTCGTTTCTGCTCTATTTCATTATATAATTTTCTTTTTCCCTTTTTAAAATAGCCAAGAACCCAAAAGTTCATTATTTGTGAAGTATAGGAGAAAGAAATAATAACAAACGGAGGAAGTGCCAAAGTTTTAAGAGATGAATTTTAGATAATTGAAACATAGTGATGAGACATTCTAAATATGCTGGTGTTTGCTCTTCACAATGCCATTCTGATGTGCAGTGGTGTTTGCTCTTTACAATGCCATTCTGATGTACAGTATAAACACATGATCTCTGATGCAGAACATTCATAGGATGAGTAACATGATCAATAATGGCAAATTAAGTACCATTATCAGTTCTGATAGTCTTAATGACTGAGTTTTAACAAATTGAATGAAATTAATGATAAGAGTTTTAACATCAGATTTGTGAATGAACAATGATACCTAGGTCATCTTGGAATAATCTACTATATAAGGAACTAATGATAACCTTGTGATATTGCATAGTAGAATGAGCGAAAGGTCCCAAACTAAATTAAAACAACAAATAGAATTTATAACTGAGAGGAAAACTAGTCATCTGTTGTTTAGATAGAGGACATGAATCATAAATTAAGACTGTATTACATTGGATATCAGGAATATGAGCTTTCAAACCTTTAAATCTCTAATTAGAGAGGTGACCTAATCTATAATGCCATAATACAAACTGAGACTGACTAGAAACTCAATTTAATATATTGAAATTTCAAGAAACTGAATTGAAAATGGGATAGGTGCTTTTATAGACTGTACTCTGAAGGTTTCATAATTGTGTTTCCCTATCAAATTAACAATCAATTTCCTCGTGGGTCCGACCTAATATATACAAAAGAACTAAGACGAACTAACCATCTCAAGTCCGGTGAACTAAGCCTTCGCCATTTTTATATGAGGTAGTCTTAGGAGAGACCACCTGAGAAAGACATAAAAGACAACTTTCATTAATTATATAACTAACCCCAAATAAAAAGCAAGCTACTATAAACCCCCCAACCCACATTTCATTCATTAATTTTGCAAACTCTTAGCCAATAGAAAATTCCTCTCTCTAGAATTTCACCTCCTTCCCCTTTGTAGCTTTGATTTCGTCGGAAACCGCTTAAACCACTCCATCTCGACGTGGTTTCTATGTTATTAAGCTCAAAGATCTCCATTTCGAAGTGGTTTCAAATCAATCGAGCTCGAAAATGCTCAAAAACGGCTAAATCTAATTGGAAACAACATCACAAAGGTACGAAAAGCTAGATCTCGGCCTAGTTTTTGTGAAATCGGTGATTATTTTGATGGTTTCATTTCGCAATCTCATTTTCGCTTGAATCTGATTTATGTGAAATTCGTGTTATATGATGATGTTTGTATATTTAGATTTGGTGTTTTCATCAATTTTTGTTCATATTCAAAAATGATTTGAAATCGCACACAACACTGATAAAATGTTTTTGAAGATTTATATAATGAATTTTGGATCATATCAATAATGTTCTAGACTATATTGATGATGCTAACTTAAACAGAGAATGATTATAGCTAATGTTCATTTAACAATGTTAAAATCAGTACTTTATTTGACAAGATTAGTTACTAATATGTTTGATGTTTTTGTTGATATATTTAATGTTTTGATGATATACATCAAAACTTAAATCTTAATGTTAATAATTGTGACATTATTATCTTATATTATGTATGTATTGTTCTAATTCATTCTTTTAATGTTTCTGAAAATGTTTGAAATGAATCTAGAAGTGTATTAAAATTTGAAAAATACTAACTAATGGCATTATTGTCCAAATCATATATTTAATGTTTACAATCATAACTACAATGTTCAGTATTATGTTTATAATGTTCTCATTTATGTGTGTGATTTTTCTTCTTGTTCAACTACAACCTCATGAATGAAAAAAGTATGATATAATTTTCAATATAATGTATGAAATGTTCTCCGTTATGTGTGTTATGCTAATGCATATAATGTTCTTTGCACAGATAAATGTAGAGATGAAGTTGGCATGAATCTTGATGGGAGTCTTGGATGGATGACCAAGAGATAAATTGCATATTATGTATATAAACCATTAACTAGTTTGGAAATAAATCTCAAACAAATCTATGTAATAAAAAAAATGATGTCATTATCCAAACAATGTTCATATGTATATATGTAATGTTCTCAATTATGAATGTAAATATTTTTCAAGTATATAATACGATTTCCACAATATTTGTACGTATTGTAATGTTCTCATTTATATGATTGATGTTCGAGTGTATAATGTTCTTACCTTTATTGTTACCGTACAACTATTTATATGTATTAGTAATGTTCACATATATTTGGGTAATGTCATTAACTATTTGAGTAATGTTCTTATCTATTTATCTAAAATGACGGTTCATTTTTTATTGTATCTGAAATGGATCTACTCAATAATCCGCGAAATTATATAAACTGATCTACCAACCTGCGAAATGGATTGGAAGTATGATAAATTCACCTATTCTAGTAATGTTTTTGCACTATTCGAGTAATGTACTGAGCTCTTTGAGTAATGTTCTTGCCTATTTGAGAATGACGGTTTATTATAAGTTTAAAATCGTTTAAGGCTCGAAAACTCGTGAAAACTGTTTTAATCCGGCTTCGTGACCCACGAGAATGGATACTACTGTGTTACTTTACATGTTAATCCGTCCTTTTCATCTTGATAAAATGTTGGTCTTTTAAATTTCTTTTGTGTAAAATTGAACGTATAATTAATTTTGGAATGAAGATAGTAAATGTCAATTTTATTCCTTGAAAAGAGCAAGAGCAGTGAAAAAAACATGAAGCGCGTAGAAGAATGAAGTGGAATATATGATCATCAATTCATCATCCCTGAGGTGGGATAAAGCTTAAAGCACCGACCTTTCTAGACTACGATTCTTCCTTCCATCCGTCACCCTTGAAATCGTATCATCATATCATATTCTATAATTTGATTTGTTTTGACCTGACCACGTTAAGAATAATCCATAATATTCCTCAATAAACTTGAACGTACGTGCTTCAATCCCATTTCCACATTCTAAAACCACACAAACTAATTCTCCGATTTCCCAACTTCAATTTGCTTTCAGAAATCGTTCCAAGATGAGTGAAGAAATCGCCGTCGCCGTAAAAAAAAGGTCACGGTGGCCGTCGGTTCTCCGATGGATACCAACATCCACCGACCACGTCATCGCCGCCGAAAAACGCCTTCTTTCGCTCGTCAGGTATAATTCTCACCCGGCAGATTGTTTATTAATTATTGGTGGTGCGGTTATATGGTATGGTGGTAAATCAGTAAATGTACGAAGTTCTGCAGGCGGAGGGAGGGAGTACTAATTAAGTTGTTTTGGTTTGGTTTGGTTTCAGAACTCCTTACAAGCAAGAGCGGGTGAATATTGGGTCGGGTCCACCCGGTTCGAAGATTCGGTGGTTTCGGTCGACGAGCAATGAAGCTAGGTTCATCAATACGGTCACGTTTGAGGCCAAGGAGGATTCTCCTACTCTTGTCATGGTACATGGATACGGTGCTTCACAGGGCTTTTTCTTCCGAAATTTTGATGCGCTAGCTGCCCATTTTAAGGTCATTGCTATTGATCAGCTTGGGTTAGTTAGTTACTACTTACTTCTTTTTTTTGTTTCATCATTTTTGCTTAACTGTAAAATTCCTTACATTTAGATATTGTTATGTCTGTGCAATTTGCTCATTTGCGTTTAATTTGAATGTTGTTGCTTATTTCCTGTCAACTAGGCCATAACTCATCTAGCTATGTCAGTTTGTTTCTGTTCCTTTTAAGAACTAAAATTCAGAAAATCGGGTTAAGAACAATTAAATTTCAGTATAACTGAAGTTTTAACTCTATACCAAAGAATCACTAGGAGTACTAATTGTAATGTGATCAGCCCCATTTGACGGGAACTTGCAGCTACTTCAGTTGTGGGGAATTGCACAGTTAGTCAAATGTTAGAGGCTTACTCACGAAGATACAAATGTTGAGGAGGGTATTAACCTAATTATGAATGTTGTGGTCATGTGCATATTTCTCTCCCATATGTTTATAAGCCTACAAAAAACTGTAAATGTCATTGAATATGTTTATAAGCCTTCACTGAATATGATATTATGATGACCCTATGTATTTGCTAATTGCTATGGTGAAGTCCATCTGCACGATTGTGGTATCCTTTTATTTGCTTATGTTGTTGCAGTGCATTAATATTCTACTTTTCTTCATTCAGTTGGGGTGGATCTAGTCGGCCTGACTTCACGTGTAAAAGCACAGAAGGTTGGTTTTTTGCTCATAAAATTAATTTTAACTTAATATGTCATATATGGGTCTGTGTGGACGTTGGTTTAACAGTATGGAGTTCTTAACCTGACTTCATTACTGTCTTCCACTTAGAAACTGAGGCTTGGTTCATTGATTCCTTTGAGGAATGGCGTAAAGCGAAGAATCTTAGCAACTTCATTTTACTCGGACATTCATTTGGAGGATATGTTGCTGCTAAATATGCGATCAAGGTAGATGCTCATGAAATGGTATTATCTGTCGTCCAAGGATCTCTTTCACATTATTAACTTCGTCAAGTATGATATTTGCAGCATCCTGAGCATGTTCAGCACTTGATTTTAGTTGGACCTGCTGGATTTACTTCAGAAACAGAACATAAGTCGGAGTGGCTTACTCGGTTCAGAGCGACATGGAAAGGTGCCATTATAAATCATCTGTGGGAGTCTAATTTTACGCCTCAGAAGCTAGTAAGGTATTTTTCTGTATCCAATGAACCTCTGGCATATGCCTTATTGCCAAACTTGTTATGACTTCCTAAATCAGAGGACCTTTTTAATTTCCTTTTAGCTAAATATATTGAATGCGCCACCAAGTGTATTGATCACAGTTTCACATGGTGGGAGGTCTACATCATGTGTAAATATACGAAACTATTTTGTTATACTTAATGTTTTTAAGTATGTTCATTTTCTCCGAATTTCATAACACATTCCTCCATATAGTGTACAATTGTGTGCACAACAGGGTGTCTTTCTAAATAGGCATGCAAATTTTCTTTGTTAGCACGAATTTATTTTAAAATTAGAAAAATAATAGTAGTAGTACTCGACATTTTCTAGAGGCGCAACTGTAAATCTCACAGAAACATCTCTTTTATGTCAATTTATTGCCGGCATAAAGACGCAAGTGTATCCAACTGTTGATAATCCTGATTGTGATTTTAACAGTAGGGAGATATTTGATAAGAGATTAAAGTAGCTCTTGTAATTTTACCTATACCTACTCGGGTACTGGTTGTGTAATCTTTCTATGCATCTGTTTCCATTTGTCTTGGATCTGTCTGGTTACCCTTGCTCACAAATGGTACTACTACAAGACACTACTTGAAGTCTAGTTATTCCCAATGCTTAAAAATAAACCATGCCTGTCTTCTTCTTTTGGATACTGGGTTCACTTTTGTTCGATGTGCAGGGGATTAGGCCCTTGGGGTCCCGATATGGTTCGCAAGTATACTAGTGCTAGATTTGGCAATCCAGAAAGTGGAGAAGTTTTGAATGAGGATGAATCTAGATTACTGACTGGTAACTACTGTTTTAATGTGCTTTACTCATTACCTACTGGCTCTGTGTTGTTCCATAATATGAGTAATTACATCATAAGTTTACATTCTTCGACAAAACAAAAATGTCGTGTACTGTATTATGTTATCTACTATCCATACGTTTTACTTTATAAATAATTTATTAAATCGACATCCACTTGCAATAAATTTCATTATGAACTCAGTACGCTACTTTCGTAGGCCGAATGACTATATGTACTAAAAGAGACTAATTATACTCTAACACTGATCTTTTTATTTTGATTTACTTATAATAACAGATTATGTGTACCACACACTTGCGGCTAAGGCTAGTGGAGAGTTGTGCTTAAAATATATATTTGCTTTCGGAGCCTTTGCTCGGATGCCACTCCTACACTGGTAAGTGCTTTATTGATTTTACTCTGAAAAGAATGAGCTTAGTTGTGGAACTGTTCTGATCTGGCTTGCTGAGAATAGAAAATTTAAGCTCTCAAATTCTTTTGAAATGGAAGTATGTATATACCTACCTTTGGTTGTGATAGGGCAAAATTCGGGTCAAAATGTATTTGAGAGAATTCTGCAAAACCCTATGAACATTTGATGGAGAGATCCCATTGACATTAGGATCGAACACATGGAAGAATACATTTCACCATCTTTACATATAATTCCACATGTCCCATTTGATAAAAAGGTCTATGTTTGACATGCAGTGCGTCAGAATGGAAGGTCCCAACTACATTTATATACGGTGTCCACGATTGGATGGACCACCAAGGAGCGCAAGAAGCTCGCAAGAGTATGAAGGTTCCATGTGACATCATTAGAGTTCCCCAGGTATGTACCTTTTCGTTACACTTACACGGTGCCTCAAGTCTATCACACGGTCACACCTCAGTCTCGTTCTAAATCTTGGACTCATATTTCATATGGTACAGGCTGGACACTTTGTATTTATTGACAACCCATCGGCTTTCCATTCAAGTATATTGCATGCTTGTCGGAAATTCTTATCTCCTGGCCAGCAAAGTTTTTCTCTTCCGGAAGGCGTCCGATCTATTTAGAAGAAAGACTAATGCTTAAAGTACACATAACAGAACATTTGTGATTCCTGTTCTAGTTGAGGGATACTAATTTATTTATTTGTATATGTTATAGGCAATTTGTTTTAAAGGTGAGATCATCAGATCATGTACCACGATGTACAGAAACTGGATTGGAGTTTGGAATGAAAAGAGAAACACGGGTATAGGGAGAGACAATATACTATTATGACTTTTTGGTATGGCAATTTTTTTGTCTTTTACAAAAAGAATTGGGATATAACTTCGTTGACATCGGACACTTTTTATATTCGTATATAGTCGTTAGACTATTTTATACACAATATTATTCCCACATGAAACACGAATAAGTCGATGGTACATAATTCAAATAATCATGGAAAACTGAACTATTTATGGCGATTTATTCAATGAACTATAGTAATATTTAATGTATGCATCTTTCTACAAATAGATATGATGGAAAACAATTTGGGTTTCACTTGCTTCTGCATCTGTAGATTGCAATAAAATGCTAACAAACATGATGAATGAATGCTAAAGCAGTCACAATTCACAAACGTATATTACTTGCTGTACAAAGTGCAAATAATAACCATGTCCACAACCTATTACGGTATTACCCCCGTAAAAAATGGAAATGCATCCCATTACGGTATTACCCCCCCATAAAAACAAGAAATGCATCCCATTGTCTAGGGGGGTGATAGGAAACCAGTTAAGACATTAATCATCAATACCAAAAGCTCACATGGTTTCCTTGCTGACTAACCCGTTACCAGGGACTCTCGGCCAAAGATGTATTTTGCAAGAAATTAACCTAAATTCTTGTAGCAACTGTATGCAAATGCAACTGATATAGCAGCACCAATAACTGCAAGACCAGCATATGTGTCTTCATGCTCCCAGTTCTCATACCATGTTGGCATGGAGCAAACTTTACGAGGACCCATATCTTTGCCATTATTGTTTCGTGAAACATGTTTAGATTTTTTCTTCCGTTCAGGTGCCACACTTGGTACAACTACAGGAGGAATTCCATCTCCTCTTTTTTCTTCTGATGAGGGATTCTGACAGCAAGAGGAGCTGCCGCCATTTACCTGGCAGCCCTGCAAACTGTCCACCTGAGATGAACAAATGCTTCCACTTCGGTTGTTTACGTCACTGGGATCATTCACATTCCTAACAATATTTTTTGCACCATATACATTCAATCTTTGCTCTTGTAAAATTTTCTGGTCTTCTTCAGATAACCCCATCTGTCCCCTGCAAGTAAAATGGTCAACTCCAAAGGGATGAATTGTTGAAGGGTAATATTATATAAAAGTTACACCCACACCATTTAATAGCTAATGTCATGTATAACTGCTAACTTCCTATATAAGTAGGAATTAATACCCGGTCATTGAATCCTCCTCTTGAACATAACAATTTATTTAACTTGCATCACATAATAATAGGCTCTCCAAGCCACATTTGTCTCTGGGATGTTGTAAAGCAACAATAATTCTCCTATTTCTTGGGGTTAAGTTTTTTGGAATACTATGTTGTTCGTGCAGATGAGGAAAACAACCCCAAAAATTCCAGTGTTATAGCAAACACTTGGTTTATATTAGTCCTAAAGTTCAAGAAAAACAAGTTTTCCTAGAAATTACCCATCACTATATACTACAATCTTTCAAGAATAAGTCTAACTTAACAACACATGTAAAATTGAGCCCCATGCATATAAACCTGAGATGGATCATACTCCACATAACTTGTCAACATGATTAAGAAAAAAGAAAGAAACAGAAACAGAAAAAAGTTATAATTTGAAACGAAGTTGAAGGATATAGAGGTGCTAGTGGAATTATAGAAACTGGATGCACAATATAGTGGCTATAACATTCACCAACTAATAAAGAAGATTAAACTGGCCCAACATTTGAGAAGGAATAACAGAAAATAAAAAATATGAATGCCCCGATGCAGGAAAATTGTACCTATGATATGGGAGATTCACTTTTGGCTACCTAGATAACACAGTACCATAGATCTACCAAACGGAGAAGTAACGATGCTAATGAAGGATACAGGCAGAATAAAATTAGAGAATTTCAATATATCTGGATTCAGATTTAATAAAGATGGTTTTTTAGTTATTGGGAGCAAATACAGTAATTTTACCGCCACAGGAAATCTACGACTTCTCCCTTTCCAATGTGTTGTTCAAGCAAAATAGGTATATCTTCAGGCATAACATACCCATACCTGCAGCATAGAACTCATACAGCTTCATTAAAATGTACTAGCAATATAGCATTTCTGAACTATAGGGTAATAAACAGCGTTGGAAATTTTTCGGTGCAAGTGTAGTGTAGTTAATAATTTACCAATGCCCCTTCACTTCATTTTTCAGATCCGGTCCAAATATTATCACATTTCCAGCATACTTGTGCCCTCCAATGTGTGAACAAGAACTGACAGATACTTTCCCATGTAGACCACGTAATTCTATCTCCTCTTTAAATCTAGTGATAAGAAGAGGTCCGCAGACACCACATCGTCGGTCTCTAGAGCCATGGCAACATACAAAAATGTACCAGCCCCTCAAAGCATCTGGACTCCCAGGAAGCCATTCACCATTTTTCACAAGTACTTCTTCCACAAACGTTTCGACATCAAAGTGGGTTAATCTCCTGAATAACTCTCAATGTTAGGATGGGACGAGTGATCTAAAAACTAGAAAATCAAAGGATAGTTTAGTGTTGCAGAGCATTAAATATGTTTTTATCTTAACTTGTATCTGATCATATCTGGAAAGATTAGCACATCACCGTTTGATGTCTCTGTTCCATCATGCCCCTCACAAATTGTAAAGCGAGTCTGAGAAAGGATGATAAGGTCAACACCAACAAAAACTGTATCCATAAAGCTTTAGGCTGATTTCGACCATGAGAACAGATAGTATTCATGGCAATTAGATGGCCAACAGAAATAACAAAGCTACCAATATTTCAGAAAACATATACCAATATTTCAGAAAACATACACCAATACACAGAGAAAATTTAAGACAGCAATATACTCAAGTAATTTCCACAATTGGTTCATCAAAGTGAAATGCAAAAAACAAAGGCAAACATTAACCGAGTTCATTGAGATATAACTTGCTAAGCAAAGTTTAAATTTCAATATGCAACATCTACTATATATGTGGTTCGAGTTTGAAAGTGCTACAAACGTAGAAATTGACAAATAGGAGTTTGTTCGTCCGTAAATTATTTCAAGTAAGAAAACGCAAGAACTTGTTTTCTAAAGAATAGTATCTAGTAAGTAATTAATTGGTATAAAATAGACTAGGTTTATTTATGTGTAATTAGGACAATTTAGTTGAAATAAATTTACGTAGGCCTAAGGATCTTTACTTCTTCCATATTTTCTTGAGTAATCGGTTGTCAAACTCAGAGAATATTTAAATTAGAGCATAAACATTTGAATTAAAATACTCCTCTAATGTTACCTTCTTTTAATAACTGGCTTCCGTTGTTTTCCAAAATACTTCCGATTAAATAGATGCACTTTAATGTTTTCTGTTCAATATTAAATGAATTTCCAGTTAGCTATATCAGAAACTTTCAGTTTATTAGTTGTAGAGTTGTTTTAGATTAAATAAATATCCTGGGGCTTATTTCACAAAGCTCATTAATGGTATACTAGCACTACTTTCTACAGCAAACCCGCCTGAATAACAATCTGCTGATGTTTCTAATGGAAGTTAGCGATGCTTATAATATAGCTAAAGGTTGGCTTCACATTGCCAAATTCACTAGAAAAAATTATTGACGAACATGAAAGAACCAAAAAATGTAGATTCACCTTGCTTAAAACATCGACGGTCAGGCAATTTAGGTAGAGCAGTATATATTGACCTCCCAGTAATTATATTTTTCAGCAAGCCTACAGCCTAGAGAGTCAATCACACAAAACATTCAAGTCTCTCACCTAAAACGAAGATATAATTTGATCTAGTACCTAATACATCTTCTGCACAATCTTATTACAACCCCCAAACCGCTTCATGTATACGTACGATTGCACATAACTCTAAATATTTGTTTATAGTATTATATTGAAAAAGAAACAACAGGGTAGGTTAAAAGTGTGAAACCATGCATGCCTGCAAGCGCGAAGTAAGCCTCGATACTGTGTACTAGATTGTTACTATTTTCATCAAAAGTAATGGTTCTGCAGATTCCCAACAATTTTTTTCATATTGAATCGAGAAGTTAGAGGAGAATAGATTCAAACTTTCGATATCAGTAATCATGAATCAACTAAAGTATAAGAAACGGAAAACCTATCCGAAATAGGATTAACACTAGAGTGGGTGAAGCTGGGATAATTCAATATTATTTTGGTATACCAGGTAATCATGAATTAAAATGCATAGACATCATGGATGTTATTGTAGTTTCGCTGCAAGGACAGGCTACATGAGCGCCAAGCTGCCAATGTCCCCACATGAGGATTTTTTACTGCACGGCAAGCTGAAGAATTGGAATCAATGGATGCATCGAGTCAGAAATAGAAAGAAAGACAATTCTTCTCATTCATCCGGTGATCCACAAAACAAGCTAGAGGAAGCACAATGTGAAGGAAAAGAACTAAAGAAGCAGTCCAAGTAACATTATTCTCGATCTCAATTTCTTTTTCTTTTTTTTTTTTCTTTATTGAGAATTAGCACCTGCTCAAGTATGAAAATCTGTTTTCCGTGCCATTTCGATCATTTTGTTAACCTTATAAGCTAGTATTTCTTCATATGATGACACTTAAATGTCATGACCCTGCCTTAATTACATTTCTTGTTAATTTATAAGTTAGCATTTTAGGTCCTTTATTTTTATCTTAATTTAAATCGAGTCCATATTCACTTGTACGGCTTATAAAACCCTAGCTATACAAATTTAACTCTCTGGTTTATTTTCCTCCACAAGTTAAGCTTTCTTCTATGAATTTCTCCTCTTTCTTCTGATAAATGATAATTCCCTCCTTCTGATAAGTTAGCTCAAAAAATGGGGCAACCGGTACTTGTCGTACACTTCATCAGCCTGGATCTATTCAAGGTTTACATCTCTAAAGTGCTTGGGAAAATGAGCACAAAAGGTGCATACAAGAAACAAGTGCATTCCATGCTTTGAACGGTATACAACAGATTCTAGTCAGCACATGTAACTTACATGGAAGCTAAGCATTGAATTTTCTTAACTGATCTCTTGAAATGTTGACACTATCACATCGATTACACACCGTAATGTCCCATCCAGGGACTCTATCACGTCGAATAGTCACCGTTATTTCCGTTTCTACCACTCTGGTGTTCAACATAACACTACCTATGGGGAAAAGTGGATAATAAATGTTTAATTGAATTGATAATTGCAAATAGGTATAAACTAGTTATCTAAAATTAAACACATAAAATTCAATTCAATTCAATTCGATTGAAAACCTGACCTGACGGTTGATATGGGGCTTTTTGGCAGCCAAGGCAGCAGCAAGAAGCCTAGGAAGGCGATCGAAATCAGCAGCCTGGATTCTGCTGGGCCAAACTTGAGGATTCTTGTAGCAGAGGAAAACGTGGCGGTGATAGAGGTCGACAGTGCCTACGAGTGGAGATTGACGGAAATCAGAGCGGGAAAATCCATACTCGACTTCGTTGTTGAAACCTCCTCCATCCGATAGGAACCCTCCATCGTTCTGGAAGCTGCCGGAAGCGCTTCCGTCGATCAGGTAGCTGTCTGTGTCGATCGGAGAAGATGATGACTGGTGCACGCCGCTCAGAAGGAGAAGAGGATCGTCTCGATTGTTCGCCATTTCAGAGGGTTTGATGTTTGCCGAGTCAACTCACTTTCACTTCCAGTGAGTCAGTGACTGAGATACTGTAATAGTGTAATGTATGTAGTGTATATAGGCCAAAGTTCCTAATAATGAATTATTTGACTAATTCTCAGTAAAAGTATACTCTTTAGTTAGTGAGAATCATTTTAGAAGTTTAGTAACAGATTTTGAATTTTTAATTTAAAACGAACCGATCGTCAAAGTGTAGTTCGTTTTAAAATAATTAATGTATCGAGTCCACCCAACATACTAACTAGTAATGCCTCAATTTCACCTGGCATACTCACAACTAGTAATGCCTTCTCGAGTCCAACGATGTAGCCTTGAAGAAGTCGTAAGCGAAGGGACCACCGAGAGGAAATATTTGAAGCTATAGTGAGGAAATATATGAATTGACAAGTCAAAAAGAAACTTTTTAAAAAATAGATAAATACCTCCTCGAGGACATCAAGCAAAAATACAAGGATGAGTTTGAAAAAACGTGAGACAGGCCTCGAATTTTGAAAGAAAGGATCCAACGATTCGAGACTCAGCCTCCTCATCCTCTTCGTTGCTCTCCTTGTTTCGAACCAAGGTAGACTTCTAGCCACCCTCTGAAGAGGCATCAACCATCTGATACGCATCATCAAAATCTCGGCACCCCTACTCGATCATTCTCTATTGGAAGCAAAAGATCCAGGCGACCATCTCACATCACCAGTCAACTTCCTTAGGCATTCTTCGAAGAGCCCATTGGTTGAATATCTATAGAGGAAAACAGCCTTGCAACCCAACCCGGGTAATGCTCTCGCATGGGGAGTAGCGACCCATATTCATATTCGGGCTTGGGTTCAGCCTAGGACCAAAACTCGTCAGCTTCCACAATTTCCATGTCAAGGTCTTCCTCTGGGACAATTAGTCGAAAGATGGCTGGAGGGGAACAAGTTTGAGAGTCGCAACGAGTCGTGGAAAGGTAATATGGTCCTCCATCCATCAACCTCGTTGAGATTCTTCAAATGACTCCGCGCCAACGCCTCATATCCGCCCCGAGGGCCCTCTACTTAATGCTCTTGGGGACCGCGTGGGTCATGTGATGGTAGATAGCTAGGGCTTCGGGAAATAGGTCCAAAAAGTCAACTTTAGACCTTTGAAGTACTAAGCAGCCCTGCGAGTAGCAGACCTCTCCCCGGAGAATGAGGCCTTCGAAATACTCAACACTCCTGACCACCTCATAGAATCATACCCGCAACCATCTGAGCGCTGGTCCAGGACAGGGTCCATCCTTCTCTCCTATAAATATAAGGAATAATTTGTCCGGTGAGGTATGGATAACACAGGTGAATCAATTGAAGAACTACTACACAAGTTGCGGGCTCCTTACCTTTACTAACTTCGAACAAGGGGGACTTGGTGCCAAAGTCATGCCCAAAATCAAAGGGAGCTTCTAAGAAGAAAGACTTGAACAATGAAATCCCGACGCCCCAAGTCTCGACTTATAAATATTTAAATTAGCAAAATACCAATATTAATTAAAATTTTAAATTTACCTTCTAAAATATTTAAAAAATAATATAATAACTTTTTATTTTTTATTTTAATATTTTGAAATGTAACATAATAATTATACTAATTTTTTAATTTACTCCTGACCGTAGAAATTATTAGAATGTGTCGTAGCAAGTAACCTTTCCTTTCCTCCCATTAATAATTTTTTGGCTCAACAAATTAATCATGTTTAATCCATGTCTTACATAATACATGAATTCAAATATGAAGACAATCACAAGCCCAGATATCAGATACAAGAGCTGAACTTCCATCTCTATTAAAGAGAGGAGCAAATTGACTAAGAATGAAAAGGTAAAAAGTAAGAAGCAAAGATGCACAATGGGATGCGTACAGAACAATTGAATGAAAAAATGGATCTCTTCTATACATGCTCACACATGGCCATCTGTATTCCCTACTGGGACAAAACCAACTCGGATCCACATGTGACTTGCCAACGGAGAACTCAGGTATACAAGAATAATCATCAATCGTCATTCACGAAATTCCAACGGTCTTTCCGAGAAGCCAGAGTACAAGGGACATCTCAATCCCGAATATAGTGTGGAGAGAAGTTCGGTCCAGCATGAAACCGTATACTGTAATTCCAGCTCTGTTGTTCTCAAAATATGTCACTGCAGCAGTCCAACAAAACATTCGTTACACGACGGAAATCATCAATACAACTATATAGATACTGTGTATTTCAAAATAAGCTAGCAAGTTCTTAGGTTGAAGATCAGTACCTAATGCTTGTCTTTTCTGAAACGAAATAGTGCTTTTGGCATAAGCTGGGATGAATTTACTATTGTCAAGTTCATCTTCCTCATCTCCAACATCATCGGAATCAGACGACTCATCTGAACCTGTTGTGAATGATTGTTCCTCAGACATCTGAGGAGCAACAGGGGTCTCTGCTTCAATTGAGTCAAACGAGTCAATTGTAGCACATACATGCCACTTGGCTGCCAGACATGTCACAGATTGTGCCTTGTGTGTAATTCTGGTTGCGCTTCGTAACAAAATCATGAGGCCGGCTAGAAGGCTCAGAGAACATAGCTGATCAAACCAAATAAAGTCTTTTAGCAATGCTATACTATAAGTTGAAATAAGAGATGTTCAAGAAAAATAAACGTACAAACACATATAGCTCTAATGTGATCAGCTACAGCTACAACTGACTGGTAAAAGTAAAACACTTGGACCTCCACCATGTGTTTCTTCCCATATGAAAAGTAGTTATCAGCATCTAAAATTTGTATTCCATTGTCAGCAATTGGAACTCTACCTTTCTGTAAGTTTCATCATACCAATCAATAATCTGTGAAGTAGAAGACACCCATGTTTTTTCGGAATATACTGCATTTCACTTTCCTTGCACATTTTCAGAAGTATAGAAAGCTCATTTGCATATTCAAGTCATGGAAGGTAAATTGTCTATTATCTAATACAAAGGGGTAAAATGCCATTACTTCCACATATTGTTCAAGCTAGTCATGTAACTATTCAACATCTATGATAAGAAGGTAACGGTAAAAGTAGTGAACTGCTGCATACTGAAGTCATGTTTATATAAACTACTACAAGACCGAGTAAAGAGAGTAGTTACCGCTATTTCCCCAGTATGGTATAAATCATCCTGTGCATTAGCTCGTGTTGTCATGAGAAGGGAAGCAAACTGACTCGCAGTGATAAAAATCAATGCCCATAAAATGAATGCTCTGTACCTATGGCTTATAATTCTCAAATGCCTTCTGATCCTGAGATGTTCTCTCATAACTGATTCAACATCCGAATCAACTTGGAAGACTAAAGCAAAATCTTGCATACGAAGTATCTGAAGATAGCAGATTAATCGAAACAAAATACAGACTAGGAAAAAAACCACGGTTCTGTAAAACCATGAGCACAGTTCCAAGATGCACGCAACCGTATTGCTCACAATGACATTACCCAAGAAGGGAATGCGCGTCCCACCAGAGGTGTACCACCATATCTTGTATGCACTCTCAGCAGCAAAGCATGGCAGAACAAAGATAAATAGAAGCTTCAATGATCTCTGCATTTATAGATAGTATGTATATAAATCAATATAACATTTTTACTTTATCATTCAAAAACTAAAGCGTAAATACAGCTTTCGTTCAAGTTTGAATTTCGCAAGGCACCAATAGTACATAGCTCGATAGACAGGCATTTAGAAAATATATACTACTGATGATCAGATGTGGATCAGATATGGAGTATATCATTAAGTGGTTGTTTGGTTAACAAGTAAAACTCTGAAAATCGGGTTAAAAACTCAAAAGATTGCCGAGTCACCACATTTCTCATGTTAAACAAATGAACTCTTGTTGATTTATGGTTTATACTATTAGACATCCACACATCAGTCATTGACTTATGGTTTTGGATTCATGTGACAGCAGGGCCTACTTTTTAAGTAGTCATCATCATAGTATTAAAGAAGAACTATTAGGATGAACAATTGAACATAAACCTAGCTACATTACCCGGACTCTGATATAGCATATCTGAGTTCAGCTCAGTTGCATTTACGTTAATAAATCACATAAAAATTTAATTCGAATTTAAACAATTCAACTAAGTTCCCCTTCTATGCCCGTGTTAAACACACGGATTCGTTTAAGTAAAAAGTGGGTTTTCATTTCCCTCAAAATTGAAATACACACCCACACCCACACCCACCCATGTTAGCCAGAAGTAAAAAAGTATTAAAATAAACTTACATTAAATTGATTGGTATAACCATTCCGGACAGTCTCGCTCTCGTCCCGCAGCTTATCGAAGAAGAGAAACCTCCTCAACCCATATTTCCTGACAAAACTAGACAAGCAGATAAACGACAGCGTTGCGATCCCGCTAAGCGAAAGCTGGACGACGGAATCATAGGGCCTGCTGTGATAATTGTCACAATCGGAACAAGCTAGGAAGAAATGCGACAAACACGGTACCAGAATCGCGAACACGAGGAACACCAACCAGGAAAGGAAGGTGGTCCAGGCGTTGGATTGATCGACACAAAGCCATTTGAGCCATGTTCGGAAGCTGTGAAGCTCGTCTTGTGCGTGCGAGAAGCAGCGGTTGAAAGCTCGGCTTTTGGACTTGTTGTTGTCTTGGAGGGGTAGGAGCCTCACTCTTTCGTCTCCCATTGCCGGAAAATCCGTGATAGTTGATTTGATTTCCACAGAGAGGGAGAGAGAAAGAGAGAGAGACAGATTTGTGGGTCTGATTTGTTTTGCTGCTGAATGAACAATTTAAGATATGTTATATATAGCCAAAAGAAGAATCTGTCTGATGATCAAATCCCATGTTTGCCTTTGCTACTTCTTGTGATTGTGATTTGACAGTTGTGTGATTGATCATCATGTCTTTAACCTCTGTCTATATACTTTACTTCACAAAGCACTAGATATTCATACATTGATTTAATTTAATACCAATTGCATAATCATCCCTGAATTGAGGGAAATTACAACTTTTCCTAAACTTCATTTTCATTTTCATTGACCAACATGCCAATGTCAACTTTCACTATCCCAATAATTTATTAAAAGTATAATGAAAATTGTATATCTCAGTGATTTTTAATAAGCTCGACTAGTCACACCGTTAAAATCTAAAAATTGCAAAAAATCGTAAAGCAACTTGACTTTCTTATTTTTTAGAAAAATATTACCTTTTCTAAAACTTTGACATCCCAAATACATTTTTCACAACATAATTTAAATTTAGTTAGTAACTTTTACTTCCATTCCAGATCAAATGTTAATAACTTTCAAATTTCACTCCAAAGTAGTTATAAACCGTAAATTCAAAAGATCAATTAAATTATATAATGAAACTTAAGTTTTCCATTATATAATTAAATTTTATTGTTTCATTATAAAATTGACACGTCATTAATGTTCAAGTTTATTCATCATTAAAAGTTAAAATACGATGGTATATGTATTACCAATAGCTTATTAAAATCGGGTGAGTTTTAATCATTAATTGAAGAGTCTACAATAAAAATAAGGAATTATACGGGGCTGATACCGGACACTATATTACGTGTACAGTTTCAAGTCCAATAAGACAAAGTAGTCAAGCTGCCTATCCTGATTATCACATGTCATGTCCAATTTATAGCTGATAATTAACTTTTTAAATAATTTTGCATCATACCAAATCATCATGGATCATTAATTATCTGGGATCAGTGACATATGTATAGCAAATCATTAGTAGCAACTAGAAAGATTGCACCTGTTTCAATTGGGAGGTGATAAAAGTATTATATTTTGGTCTATGATTTGGTGTTTTGGCCATATTGCTCGTGAGTTATAGTTCATTTGAGGGGAAATTAAGCAGCTCTACTTTGTCAGGTACCCTTGCAAGAGTCGTAACTTAGACCGTAGATATAAGCATTTTTACGATATAACCGCAAGATACTAATACGTTTGTGATTTAATACAAATCATATAAAAACTTATGCGCTCAAAATTAATACTTATAAAAATAACACAAGTAGTAAAATGATTGTCGTAGTACAACAAAACTTGAACTACATGGTCGTTCTCTTGAGGAATTGATTAGACTAGTTTTAAAGTGTAGACTTAAGGTGTGAGTTGTAAACAAATAGCTATTGTGGGTAAAGTGATACTCCAAAACCTACAACAAATCACAATTACATAACAAGGTAATACCTATATCATGCAATTTCTAGCGATCTTCAAAATTGCTGACACGGTATATCTAATGGTACGCTTCCAGCTAATGCAACGATCTTGTTATTATAAAAATCGAATCATATAGAGATTATGAGTATATGATTGGAATTGAAAATATGAAATTAGGATAATGTAAAGATATATAAAACATTGTTACAAGGGGTCCTATTTATAGGACAAGGGAGGAGAAATCCGAATTCTAGTGAAAAACGATCAGAAATTGTTGGTTGAATATGTCAAAACAGGTGTCACTGTGGTGGGGGACTTTATGTATCGAGACGCCTAAAGGTCTCTTTCAACATTATGTACGATTAATTTTTCAAATTGTATTTGTTCTCGTCAAAATAATGTAATTACATGTTTCTTCTTATACAAGCAATTTATTTCATAAATTTTCTTTTATTTTTGAATCATCATAATTTATTTATGATTTTCGTAGGTGTAATTTATCTTCAAGGTTTTGGTGCTGGGTTGGAAAAAAACTTAACTTTTGTGTACACTCAAGTGTTTGACTAACGTTGTGATGTCGACTAAAAAAAAGGTTGTGGTGTAAAATCAAAGTGGTTAAAAAAGTTATAGTGCAACATAAAATTTTCTCTATTTTTAATAACTACTTATGAATTATTATTTTTACATTAATTTGGTGTAAGATATATAAATAAAAATCTATAGTCGCACCTAATGAGAGTGTACCTATACACTTTAAAATAAAGGGTTTGGGGTTTTGTGCAAATTTTTCATAACTCAAGGAAGTTTGGTACTAATTCATTAATTCAAATAGGTTTCGCGTACATTATTAATAACTTAGGGGGTGTTTTGCATTTAATTTAACTTTAGTGTAACGTTTTATGTTACGAGTTTTAACAACTGCCTACTACCTATTCAAAAAACTAAACATGTTTTTGTTGTATCCGAGTAGTTAGATTTCTTTAATGTTTGCTTAATGACAATTTTTCGCATAATTTGAACATAGTATAGACCTTTTTCGATCACGCGTGATATTGTATAAATTTGGCTAGGCAAAGTTAGCGGGTTAAGGAGAGACTATACCGTCTTAGTCCTTTGAATGAGTGCTTTTGTCAAGAAGGAATGTCGTAGTTCGTTTAGGTCCAAGCATTATCTCTAGAAGACTGTCAGAAGGTTCTGGGGTCAGATATGTTCCGAGGCTAGATCAATTATGAGTCAAGGTAAGATCCGAGTAGATTACTTCATAGTGAAGGACAAAGCAGTCCTGATGATCTACACTTTGTACGTTTGAGGCAAAGGCATTCCGAGCTGGGTTCACTAACCTGAGAGAAAGAGAATAAGGGGTTAGACCCGTTTGGGCCGGTTGGCCTAAGACAAACCAGAGTCTAACTCAACATGTTTGAGGCTGAATAGTATATTGAGTGGTAGGTACTTACATTTATGAGGCATAAATGTCTGGTATTTATAGTGCAATCTCACCGGAGGTTTAGCTATGACACCTCGGAGTTGTGTCGTGAACCACAGTACAGCCACGCCATTGATGACGTATGAGAACGTGTTCTCGGAACCAAGAAGTACAAGTTTCGTCTTGTCTTCTGCTTGGTTGAGGTTAAGGGAGTTCGCCTCGGAACTTTAGCATCTCGGGTCAGAAACTGATGAACTTTAAGTTATTACGGGAGGTTATTTGGAGAGGTCGTTTAAGTGTGTCTTAGAGCGGAGACGACTTAATAGTACATATGAACGCTGATACGAGACATGGGTTGCTACTTGCTTGTTTACATAATTGAAGGTTTGAACTTTAATTCTCTACTAAAAGTGTTTGGCTAGTGAAATAAGGTAAAATAGCAATTGTCCATACCTGAAAGAAGAAACTAGAACCCGCTTGAGCCAAAAATTTCAAATTTCAAATTTTGAATCCTTCCTTATATCTTACTTTAGTCCGCCTCTTCTTCTTCTTTTTCTTCATCTTCTCCATTTCTTCTTCTTCAAAACCAAAATCGGACAAAGCCTCTCTGTCAGATTGTACCACTCCAAACCCTAACTGGAGGATAGGATCAGCAATGGCTGCTTCCAATAAAGCACCACTAACCACCAGCAACAACGCCAACATTCCTCCCTCCCTAACCACTGCTGCCGGCAAAAAAACCATCGAGCAAACCTACCAGAAGAAATCCCAGCTCGAGCACATTCTTCTCCGTCCAGACACCTACATCGGCTCAGTCGAGAAGCACAAGCAAACGCTATGGGTCTACGAGTCCGACAACATGATGCACAAGGAAATCACCTACGTTCCCGGCCTCTACAAGATCTTCGACGAGATTCTGGTCAATGCGGCTGACAACAAGCAGAGGGATCCGAAGATGGACGCCGTCAAGGTCTCCATCGACGTCGAGGCGAACTCAATTAGTGTCTATAACAACGGCGACGGTGTGCCGGTTGAGATCCATCAGGAGGAAGGGGTTTATGTGCCGGAGTTGATTTTTGGGCATTTGTTGACGAGTAGTAATTATGATGACAACGAGAAGAAGACTACTGGAGGGAGAAATGGATACGGTGCTAAATTGACTAATATTTTCTCTTCTGAGTTTGTGATTGAGACTGCGGATGGGAAGAGGCAGAAGAAGTATAGACAGGTAATTGAATTGCTTGTGGATTTGAACTTCTAGCATTTTCGTTTTGTTCTGATTTAAGATGCTTAACGTTTTATAAGTGGACTAATTCGTTAACATATCGCCTAGCCATTTTTAGTAACACAATGACACCTAGCCCTTACTTCAGACCGTGATACTAATTTGAAATTTGATATTGTAGGTGTTAGGTTCAGCTTTTTTTTTTTGTGATTTTGCTGTACGATTGGTTTTGTAATTTGCAGGTTGTGGTAGGTATTTATGTTTTGCTGTTAGAATTCTAGGATGTGAAGATGGTTAATGTAATTTTAGGTCCAATGGATTATTTGATAATGGTTGTGCCGGCCTTTAATTACTGGACTGTTTTTTGTTATGAATTACTGTTTTGAGTTTCCAAGGTTTTCATTGTGAATTCCCATTGCTGATAGTTTTCTGCATTCTAGTAATGGTTATTCACATGTTGATGCATTTAATTGTAGGAATATTATGTTATGTGAAGAGCTAGGTTTAGGGTAACCTACTGTGATTCGTAAATGTTCACATATGTTAATCGGTGGGTGGTGGGTGTAATGTGGACTTGATTGATGTAATTTGAGTGTCAATAATACACATGCCGAACATTTAACCCTGTTCTGTTATTATGTGCTGCTTGCAGTTCTAACATGATGTGTACGTTTGGGGTTTATGTGATGTATGTATATATTCTGCTGGTAGAATGTGTTTGATTGATAAAAATGTTGGTTTGTTTGGCTCTTTGAGCAGAAATATGTAGAACTTTAACATGTTTAAGTTTTAACTTAGACCAGTTTCTAAGTGCTGCTAGTTAGGTGTTCTAACGTGTAATGTTGTTATGAAGGTCTTTTCTAATAACATGGGAACAAAGTCTGAGCCTGCTATATCAAAGTGCAAAGCAGGAGAGAATTGGACTAAGATTACATTTAAGCCAGACCTATCTAAATTTAGCATGACTAAATTAGAGGAGGATGTTGTTGCTCTGATGAAGAAGCGTGTTATTGATATGGCTGGATGCCTGGGGAAAACAGTGAAGGTGGAATTGAACGGGCAGAGTTTTCATTTTAAAACCTTTTCGAGCTATTGTGACCTTTATCTGAAATCTCCATCCGTGTCCACTTCAGAACCACTACCAAGGTATTTTGCTGTCCCTGGCCCTTGATATTCTGTATACTTTTTAAATATCGGTTACTGAAAGGTTATGGTTTATATACAGGTATGAGGAGGAAGTCCATGGTAGGTGGCAGATATGCATTAGCCGAAGTGAAGGACAATTTCAACAGGTATGATAAGTGAATTGCTTATTACTATTATCGTCGGTTCTTGTTCGTTCTTAAACTGGAAAATGCTTGTATCTGGGATCTGGAATAAGATGATTAACATATGATTGGTTTGGCAGGTTAGTTTTGTAAATGGAATTGCCACTGTAAAGGGAGGGACTCATGTTGATTATGTGACAAACAAGATAACCACCCATCTTATCAATGTGCTGAAGAACAAAAACAAGAAGGACAAGAAGTTTGACCTTAAACCTCATGCTGTAAAGAACCATTTATGGGTATTTGTCAATGCTCTAATTGACAACCCTGCCTTCGATTCTCAAACTAAAGAGACCCTGACACTTCGAACCGGAAGTTTTGGTTCTTCCTGGGATTTCTCACCAAAGTTTCTTGACAAAGGTCTGTCCTAGTTAATCTCTTATTATTCTGTTTTTCTAAAGTATGGATTCTGACTAATTCCGTTGATAATCTGCAGTTGCAAAGTCGGATATTATGAAAAACATTGAGGAATGGGCAGATTTCAAACAGAAAAAGGATCTTAAGAAAACAGATGGGACTAAGAGCCGAAGGATCTATGGAATTTCTAAGCTAGAGGATGCTAATGAAGCTGGGGGGAAGCAATCTGAGAAATGTACACTGATTTTGACAGAAGGAGATTCAGCCATGGCACTTGCAGTAAGTATTATATGCTCACAGCTTGCAGAGGGTAGGGTTTATGATGCAACTCATTCAATTTCTCTGTCTTTTCTTTTTGTACAGGTGGCTGGACTGGGAGTGCTTGGTCGTGATTTTTATGGTGTTTTTCCACTCCGAGGCAAACTTCTCAATGTTAGAGAAGCAAGTCATACCCAGTTAATGCAAAATGCTGAAATCCAGAATCTCAAGGTTATCATAGGACTTCAGCAGGGTAAACAATATGACACTGCCAAGTCACTCAGATATGGACATGTGATGATAATGACGGATCAGGTTCTTTATTATCATGTTTTATTTGATCACTTAATATATGTACGTCTCAATCAACATTTAGAAACAATGTGCCATGTTCTCTAAATTCTTCAATCCCATATTAATACTGATGCAGGATCATGATGGTTCTCATATCAAGGGGCTATTGATTAATTTCATCCATTCATTTTGGCCATCATTGCTTAAAGTTCCCTCCTTTATGTTGGAGTTTATAACCCCTATTGTTAAGGTTTGAAACATAAGAAAATTCTATTCTTTGTATATCTCACCATCCATTTTTGTTTCTCTAAATTCTTAAATATTTTGAGTAGGCTTCTTGTAAAGATGGGAGGAAGAAATTGTCCTTTTATACGATGCCTCAGTATGAAGAATGGAAAAGATCTTTGGGCACTGATGCTAGAAAATGGTCCATCAAGTACTATAAGGTCTTGCATTTAATCAATTTTGGTATATTAAGTACTTTATGCAATCACATTTAGGTAACTAGCAATGAATCAATCACCTGCAATTTATTGATAGGATCTTTTTATTTCCCATTTTTAATTTAGGGGTTGGGAACTAGCACAAGGCAGGAAGGACAGGAGTACTTTCAAGATCTGAATATGCATAAGAAGGATTTTGTCTGGGTTGATGAGCATGATGGTGACGCAATTGAACTTGCTTTTAGCAAGAAAAAAATTGATGCTAGAAAGAGTTGGCTACTTCAGTATGAGGTCAGTACCTAAAATTGGAATTTTTTACATTTTGCTCCTGAAGCATTTGAGAATCTTTTTGTGCCAACTGAGTATGAATGTTTCCCAATTGCAGCCTGGTACATACCTGGATCAACGTGATAAACTTATCAAATACCGTGACTTTGTTCACAAGGAACTGATACTGTTCTCAAGAGCAGATGTTCTGAGATCCATTCCGTCCATGGTTGATGGACTGAAACCTGGTCAAAGAAAGATACTTTTCTGCTCTTTTAAGAGGAACTTTGTTAAGGAAGCTAAAGTTGCTCAGTTCTCTGGTTATGTATCTGAGCACTCAGCTTATCATCACGGTGAGCAGAGTCTTGCAGGTACCATCATCGGCATGGCTCAGAATTATGTGGGAAGTAACAATATAAATTTTCTTGAACCTAGTGGTCAGTTTGGTACCCGAGGCCAGGTGAGTCGACAGATAAATTTATTATGCTCAATCTTTTGATTAACAATCTCAGGAATAGCATTGACACATTGTTTTTCTTACATCAGGGAGGAAAAGATCATGCAAGCGCTCGATACATTTTTACACAGTTGTCTCCTATCACTCGATTCTTGTTCCCAAAGGATGATGATATTCTACTGGACTATTTGAATGAAGATGGGCAAGCTATCGAACCTACTTGGTAAGTCTTACTGAACAATTTTGTTTCTTTACTAATTGTTTGCAGCTATTGACGTGATAGCTGATGTCTTTGCCCATAATAGGTATGTACCAATCATACCTACTGTTCTTGTAAATGGAAGTGAAGGTATAGGAACAGGATGGAGTTCATTTGTTCCGAACTACAATCCAAAAGATATTATTTCTAATGTGAGACGGTTGCTAAATGGTGAGGCAATGGTGCCAATGCATCCATGGTACAAAGGTTTTCGTGGAACCATTGAGAAAACTGCAACAAAGGAAGTTGGGAATACCTACACTGTTACTGGAACCATAGAAGAAGTGGATGGAACAACTCTAAGGATAACTGAGCTTCCAATTCGAAAGTGGACCCAAGATTACAAGGAATTTCTTGAGTCTGTGTCTGCAGAAAATGAAAAAAGCAAAGACCCTTTCATTGAGGGATTCAGTAATTACAGTGATGGAAACATCGTCCACTTTCTGGTTACCTTGACCGAAGAAAACCTGAGTGTAGTGAAAAGAGAGGGTTTACTCAAGAGATTTAAGCTAACCACGACAATAAGCACAAGTAATATGCATCTGTTTGATCCTAGAGGAGTAATCAAGAAGTATGAGACACCTGAACAGAGTAAGCAACTGTCATAATAACATAAATCAGTAATACTTCCCCATAGTTTCCTATTCAATTCATATCCTGATTTTTCATTTTATTTTTTGCAGTTCTTGAGGACTTTTTTCACTTGAGGCTGGATTTTTATGAAAAACGAAAGGCAAGATTCATTAATGGAACTTTCATGGTTTGCCTTATGATAATAGTGTTATGCTAAATTATGGATTTGTTTTTCCTTTTTGCAGAAAGCTATGCTGATAAATCTAGAAAATGACCTATTGAAATGTTCAAACAAGGCTAGATTCATCAAGTGTGTTGTTGAAGGAAGTATCGTTGTGAGCAATAGGAGAAGAGCAGATCTGCTTGTTGAATTGAAGGAAAAGGGCTTTACTCCTTTTCCGAAGAAGAAAAGCCTGGAAGAAGTAGCTGTGGCAGGAGCAACTGATGATTCAGAAGAAACTGATGAGAATACTGGTGTTTCGACGGGCGAAGCAGTGTCTGCTGGTGATTATGACTATTTGCTTTCTCTTTCAATTGTTACCCTGACAATTGAAAAAATCCAAGAGCTGCTGGCTGAGAAGGATAGGCTTGACCAAGAAGTAAAAGCTTTGCAAAATGCTACCGTCATGTCCCTCTGGGTGAGGGACCTTGATGCTCTTGAGGGGAAACTTGATGTAAGTTCTCACAAATTAATCTGTATTTATTATTGTTTGTTTGTTTTTCTGGTATTAACAAATCGCTTCAGTAGTTCTAATGGTTTTACTGTAATATGTATACATTTTGCATTCAGGAAATAGAGGACAAGGATGAGAAGAAATTTCAGTCCGATATGCAGGCTATTAATAAGAAAGCAAAAGTTGTCAGAGTAGAAGTGAAGCCACGAAAAAATAACAAGAAGAACGCTACCAAAAATGTATCTGATGCTGTGCCAATGGAAGTATCAGGTGATACTGTTATGGAAACAGGTATGTTAGGACCAGTGACTTCTGTATCGATATGAGCTAAACCTCATGGTAATTTTCTACACTTTTTTCCTGCATGTATAGATGTCATTGGTGAGGCCAAGAAACCAAAAGGAAGAGCACCTCTTAAAAAGAAAGTTCCCGCTAAAAAGGTCTGGTAACAATGCTTCTTCCCTTTAACACTATAAGTGTAATTTTTTTCTTGAACGAGAAAGGGATTCATAATAACATAAGGCAAATTGCACTTGTTCCTGTCTGTGCTTGTGGACTAGGCGCACAGATACCTTGTTCAAATCCTTACTTAGATGCAAGCCAAGCCACTACAAGTGTAATTATTTCTATGTTTGGAGTGAAATAAATGCCCTCATGTTCATTTTTTTTATCATGGCAGGCGGCTGCTGCTGTGGCTGTGGATGATGATGATGATGAAGGGATAGCATCTTTGAGGGACCGCATTGCAGCTTACAACTTAGATTCCTCTCCTGATCGTGCTGAAGGTACACCACTAATATCAGAAGTAATTTGTATAATGTTATCAAGTATTAATGTAAACTCTACTAGTACTATTGTTTTCTCTGTATTCATGTATATCTAAGATCCATGTTTAAATTCTGTCTACAGAAATGGATGCTGATGTGACTGCAAATCAAAATAAGAAACCAACCAAAAGAGCTCCTGCCGCCAGGAAGAAGGCAACAATTACAGAGCTCTCGGATGATGAAGATGATATTGAAATACCTTCTGGTGATGATTCAGAGGTCGATGCAAAGCCAAAGAAAGGAGGTCGGAAACCAGCAAATTCAAAAGCAGCAGCAGGAGTGAATAAACGAGGCCAGGCCAGCAAACAGTCAGCAGCACTCATAGGCCAAAAACTGATAACCGATGCTTTAAAGCCTGCTGAAAACTCGCCTGAAAGAAAAGTAAGGAAAATGAGGGCTTCTCCGTTTAACAAGAAGAGCAGTTCTATATTGGGAAGGACAATCAGCATTGACGGAGAAGAGGAGAAGAATTCAGGCGGGTCGAGCTCGAACAGTGTTGCTGAAGTGGTGGCCAGGGCAAGGCCTGTGAGGGCTAACAGAGGAGTGGCCAAGTATGTTGTGAGTGATGATTCTGAGAGTGGTGAAGATGAGGATGCTGACAGTGATGCTATTGAAGTGTTGTCAGATGAAGATGAAGAATGAAGTCGGAGTTAAGACCTGCTCTTGTTCATGGGAGTAGTGAGGGCTGTGTTAGTAAAAGTCATTTGTTATGACTTGGATCATGTGCTAAGACTTGCTACTGCTATTATCTCTTCTGCCCTTGCATTGCATGTTATGATTAATAAGTAATGTACTATGATTAAGCATCGAATACAGGGTCGGGCAACCATTCAGTACAAAAGTGCACCTTCTTTCACCATCTTAGTTATAGCCTAAAAAAGCATGAACCATTTGTTTTGAAAGCAAATACATTACCATAAAGAGTCCAAGAACAGAGTTAACTAGACAGGAACAGCTCTGGAAAACTCTTCCTCCCGATCTAACTGAAGAGCATTACACAACCAACTAGGAGAGTTCCAGGTTTTACTACAATAAACTCCACTAGGCAAAAGGTTAGAACTACTACGAGTAACAGCAGGACCATGCTGCATTTGAACTCCTACATTAGCTATGATGTCTGCCACTTGGTTGCATTCGTGATACACAAAAACCATTTGAACTTGATGCAGTGACTGGAGCATGTTGCTGATTTCTTCAAGGAGAGGAGCGTGGAGGCTCCGGATTCGCTTCCCCTGAGCCATGTCCCTCTGCCTGGTGTACCTGTGAATAACATCCAAAGCAAATTTGGAATCAGATTGTATAATAACGGATGATTCTGCTCAATTATCTATCATTTGCAGCCCTTGTTTAATCGCCTCAAGCTCAGCCTGACAAATAGTTGCGCGACCTAAACACCCAGCTGTAGCCTTAATGAAATCACCAACTGAATTCCTAAGTACGCAACCAAAACCCGCCAGCCCTGTATCCTTGATGAAGGATCCATCAGTACTAAGAGTAATGAAAGGAGTAGGTGGAGCAGCCCATTTATAGACAATCAGCTGTCGACGTTTAACTTTGATAGGAAATGAAAGAGCAAGATCTTTCAAACACGCCACAGAAACCACATTATAATACGAACTTTGATTTGATTAGAATGATTTAAAAACTAAAAGAAAAAAGTTTAAAATATATTAAAAATTTGTAAAAGAAGTCGAAAAAGTTTAATAAGAATTACTATTTTTAATGTGTATGACAATGTTTACTAATTTTGAATTATATTTTTTCGAATTTTTTTGATATATTTTATTGTATTTTCTTTTAATCTTTAAAAAGTTCTTTATTGTATTTTCTTTTAATTTTTAAACCAAATTGCATGTTTTTTTTCAATTCAAATTGCATTTAAACAGTTATTTGTAGTTCCTCCTCCCAATTTAGTATATCTGTACTCTATTTTGGTTCATCCAGATTTAATTACTCATATTCTTAATGAAAAATCTCTCATACTAGTACTCCATTCTCTTCAAATAAAATTTATAGAACTGAATTGGATGGAGCAGAATTCAAATATAAATTATAACTACGCAGAGCTGAATAAACTTAAGTAATTTTAAGTTAAAGAGAATATAACCTTAAATTACTACCCATTATATCCACTATTTTCTTTACTTTATTTAAATTTCCTATTTTTTATTTAACTTTATTATTTTAATTATTTTTTCTTAAAACGTTGTGTACAACTCTTTGTATGAAATCTGGATGGAGGAAATATCAGAATAATTTAATCACACTTTTCAAAAACTTGTTGGCTCTTGTGATCTAGTCAACCATCCCAAAACCACTTGTCTCTATATCTCTAACTCCAAAACCGGAAAAAGAAGACAGCAAAATTAATCGCTTCTCATCGACAATTCCAATAATTACTTCCTTAAAGTAAACCTGTAGCCAGACATGAAATTGAATCCGTTTTCCTTCTATTGATCTCTTCACTCTGTTGTTTCTGCGAGTTGCTGACAAAAGATACAACAAAGTAGCCTATTGTAGAAAATACACCATTGCCAGAGAAGCCCAATGCTAAAAAAACCTAACCATATATTGTTTGCTCATGAGTAATTTACCAGTTTTCCATGTGTATATCTATGCATTAATAATGGCCACAAAACATCCAAGGAGTAGCCTAAACATGCAAGCTTTCAAAACTAGGCATATAAGAGCTCTTCCTCTCTCACTGAATATGGAAGGGGTAGCAGATTCTTGGAATCAGCAAAGACGTCAGGAAAGCTTATAGGTGCCTGGACGATAGGTGAATCCAATACCGAGTCTGGAATGGCCATCAGGGTCTCGTCAAAAAAGGCCTCGACTGTCTACAGGATTCAGAAAAGATGTGAACTAAAGAGGCAAAGTAGAAAACCACACCCTTCTGAAACATAACGACTCAATTAATGCAACTTGTTGCAACAACTGACACATAGGCCAGTGATACGCAAGATAAGTCCAAAAAAACTGGTAATGTAACTTTGTAACAGGTGAATGCATGTATTACTCGTGCACAATGTCAGGCTTATGAAAACATAATCAAGTACCTTGCAGTGCAGAAATGCAGCATCAGCTTTGCGCTTAAAAAGACCAGTTCCAGGCTCCGAATAGAATAATCCAAGCAAAGGCTACATGTATGTTTCAGTTAACAACAATTATGAGCTCGGACTGGAAATAACTGAATGCTTGACAAAGCAATATTCCCTAAAGAGAGAAAATAAAAACATGGACTGAAACCGAAAGTTATTAAATTGTACATACTTTCATAAGTTCGCGAACATTTGGATTAGGTCCATATATTCCCAAGACCGACTCACAATACACCTGATACTTTTTGATGACCTAAACAAAAAGTAGATTGAGATTAGTAGATGCTAGCGGTCCGGATAAACTGACTAAGCTACCAACCTGTCTTCGAGTTAGAGTGCTAACAGGTGCCCCATATATAGCACTATCAACATGTCCCAAAAGATTCCAGGGGCTGCAAAAAGTAATTTTCGCTATCAATCAAGTAGTGATGACAAACTTAAACTCAAAAACTTTTGCTAGTTGACAGACTGAGCTGATATCAGATGACACCCATCAATATACAAGTGCAACTCATACATTCGCTGTTTCATAGGATACTATTGGAAGTGAACGACTGCAAAAATTGAAGGAAAACTTGAGAACTTGGACAAAATTCTCCATATTAATCAATAATTATAAAAAAATCAGAAGATTAGAATCCCACTTACAGGCTATAAACTAAACCTAAACAAGGAAATAAAAAACAAATAGAATACTACTAATTGATATAAACTAGCAACTATTTTGACAATACGAAATATTATTACAGTATATATATAATTGGACAACTATTAGAGTTTTGCAATTGAGTACTTAATTTAAGTTAAATTGAACTCATTTGTAATATATACTTAAATTAGAGTTTAATTATAAAAGACAAACAAGTCTACTCTAATATAATTTCAAACCCTAATTCTATCCTAACAAAATCAATGCATTATAAAAGAAAATCAGATATGTGTTCTCCAATTAAATTTCAAACCCTAATTCAACCCAACAAAATCAATTCATCATGCTTAGCTAACTTACATTCTAATTTAAATCGAAAAATGCAATTTATACAAAAAAAAAAAAAAAAAACGATATTATACATTCTCATACTACTTCAATAAGTAGTATGACTAAGTGCCACAATAACACGCGTAGCGTGTTCTCGCATTCTAGTAATATATTATGAAACCAAAAGTAGGAAATAAAATCTTCAATTTCTAATATTAAGAGATGTTCTTTCATTTTGTATCAGTTCTCTACAGTCCCTTCACTTCATTTACATCAAAATAAGTAAGAAAACTAGAGGGTGAATATCTCAGAACCTCAATTGCTTTAAATGATTTATTGTTGTTTTACTGGTGAGATTTAGAAATGATTTCTTGTGCAGCAGTTATTCATAATAAACTCTCACACACACCTCATACTTCAACACTTGCTCGTAAATCTTGTTAAAAAGCAAATGGAAAGCTTTGGTGGAATAAAGTAAGTTAATGAAAAAGTCTTTTTTACAGCCTCGGAACCTCAGCGAAAGCCTTTAAAAGCTTTGTATACCAATAGAAAGGTGCATTCTCATTTGCAACCATAACCTGGCACCTCCCCCACGTAAGAGGTCAAATAAGTTCTGAGTGTCATATGACACAAGTAAAGTTGAGGCACATAAATGTATGTCTATGGTTTGAAAAATAAGGGGAACTAAATAGGTTTCAAATAGACAAACTTATACTCTTTATAAGCGGCACGTCCAACCATAACCCCGTAAGCACCTTCAGCTCGTGCCGCATTTACCTAAAAGATAAAATGACAGTGAGTATATAAAACAAGGTTTGCAGCTTGATACAAACATATTGACTGTTCATTAGAATAGTTCTGGAAAGCAGAAAGCAGCTTCAATAAAAAACCAGCTGCCACAAATCGAGGAATAACTAAGCATCTTTAAAACCACCACACACACAGCTGATGGAACTGAATGAGCTGTGCTTCTCCATGATCTTAGCATGGTTAAAAGTTACCTTTCCATGTTTGGTGGTCAAATTTACAAACATGTAGTACCCCTCTGGAAGGTATCAAGATACAAGGAATGACAACGCAAAAGTACGATCTAGAAGATATAGGTTCATGAATACAGAAACTTCTCATTCTTTTCAATCTTAATTGGCAGATTCAAAAAAGAGGAATCAAATGGGAGGATTTCGGTTTTAAAATTATAACTTCAGAGTTTTTTAATAATTAAATAACCTAAAATATTCCAAACCACGAGGAAATTACATGTTTCCAAGGCAAAAGATATAAAGGAGACATGAAATTGAGCCACACTAGGAAGATGCTTTTAAATAAATGAAGATCCGTGTACAAGCATGCAACACAACCCAGAAACTCTATTAACCACAAAATTCTCATATACGGAAAATCAAAACCATATTTCACATGGCAATGTGCTGCGCACATGCAAAATACAGGCACACGTTCACAACAAGCTTTTGGATGTAATTTCATGGATTCAAACATTACCTCATCAATTGTATTTATCCCTCCATTAATCGTGAATTGCAGATCCGGAAAATCACGTACCAGAGCATAGTAATACTCGTATCTGTAATATTTTGAGGCTGGACTCAGACACATTGATTAATACAACTAACAAAGCTACTAAAGGAGATAATTTAGACATGGCACACAGTGACGATAATAATGAAACAAGCTAAAACACATACTTTAGAGGAGGAATAGTTCTATTTTCCTTGGGGCTAAGTCCATTAAGCAATGCCTTTCTGGAATGTATGATGAAATGCTTTGTTGGTGATTGTGATGAAACTATATATATAAATTCACCTGCAGAGGAAAGGAGTCGATCACTGAGTATAAAAGCCCGGAATACAGTCCCTTCAAAGACATGTAGAACAAGCAACAATAAATCGTATTGGCAATTTCTTTGTTCAAATGCACAGAATCTCTTCTGGGGCATTCAATGAAAGCGATTTATTCTTTTCCTTTTCTTTCCAGACGGAAGGATGAATTGAGAAAGGTGCCGCCCACTCAAAGCTTTATTTAATCGTGGATCATTTACTATCCTATTCCCTCTCGAATAAAAGTCATAAATAAAACCTCTACTAATCTAGTTTTTTCAAGAAAGCAGTGGAAGAACTTACACAACTCCTTATATGAATCGTGGTTATCTACACCAATACGGCATTTGACACTTACTGGAACATTTGAGTTTGCAGCAATGACACGCATCGCATCTGCAACAAACTTCCCTTGACAAATATAAAATATGAAAATCAGAGCTGATTCCAACATACAATTTCTGATTAATTAAACTTAATTGCACACCATTTCCCAACCTTTGGATCAAGCATAAGTCGTGCACCAAAACAACCTTTTCCAGCAACCTTAGGGCTCGGACAACCACAGCTGTTTCAGAACTTCCTCACATGAGTAATACAAAGGAGCCAACACGGAAGGACAAAATCCAAAACACAGTTTGTAACAAGAGAACTAACTTAAAATTGATCTCATCGTATCCGTAAGGGGCTGCAAGTTGAGTAGCTTTGGCAAGGTTGTCCAAGTCATTTCCCCCAATCTGGAGAACTATAGGATGTTGTTCTTGACCAAAAGCTAAATATTTATCCTGTTAATGGCAGAGAAAATAGATGAACTTCAGATGCCATGACTAAATCAAACTAAAGTTATAGGTCTTCCGATGTGATTGGTTACCAAGTTTCCTTTCTGATACACTATGGTTTCCGCAGCAATCATTTCAGTGTACAGCCAGGAATGTTTTGAAATAAGGCGAGCCATAGTCCTATAGTGGTTGTCAGTGAACTCCATCATTGGAGCAATACTGCACATCAAAGTCCAAGTTAACTAAAGATATGATACCACGGACCACTTACGTTAAGCAAACAAGTTTCACCTGAACCAAGGGGGGGAGTAGCGAGGAGCAACCATCATTGCCTGTTGATTACAAAAGAACTTGAGACTATTGCGGCGTAATTTCCTTGGTTTTGAAGAATTTCCATAGACTAAGTTGGAAGGCAATCTGCCATGATTTTTCAGGGTTAAAGAAGCAAACAAAGTATGCCCAGCAGACTTGATCATCCCTCTAAGTGGTCCCCTCTCATGTACCTATCCATTCGATAGAAACCGAAATCACACAAGAGGATGGAATGCTGACCATGTTGAGAGTAACCCCAAAACAAAAAGGGTGTAGTTTAAACGCATAACACTTTTTACTAAACGAATGACACTTTTTAACATATTGTAAAAACTCTTTATTTATTGGAAATACTAGAAGTGGTCCTTTTTTTAATTTTTCATGAAACCCTCCAACACCAAATCTTTTAAAGTATATATGAATGTATATACATGTTAATACCATAAAATATACCTGACATAACTCCAATCTGGTATATATGTTGGAACTCTCTATAGAGCTCCGATCTAGAAGCTTGACAAGCTCTGATAGGAAAGCTCCGATATGGAGCTTATCCACTTTGAAGCATTTTTTTTTATTTTTTTGCAGTTGAGAAATATTTTTTTAATGTTAATGGAATAGTTTGAATACTATTATAATTGTGTTATTATTCACCATATGTAAAACAACTGTCATGCTTCAGTTTAATAAAATTGTCATGTGATTAACATTCCTAGACAAAGGATAACGTATAGCTATGGATGCAAAACTCTATATGGGAAATTTGTGCCCTCATAGGTACGCCAGTAGTACAGCACCAGACTAGTGGGTTGGCTAAATAGTTACAGAAAACTTTTGATGTTGTAACTTAAAAAGATACTCTCTAAATCCAACAAACTTCATACATTCACCTCATTTGCCATTTTTAGTTGTCCCCTAAAATTCGACTAAAAAAGAATGCTACCACACACTCAACAAATAATAAACAATCTCAAATTTACACACAAATTATTCAATTTCACACACAAATTACACATTTAGCACTAAACTCTTTCCCAATTTTTAATATATATTATCGTTATATTAAGTTTTCGCCGACCTAATGCCTAATGTATGTATTCATATTAACAAGATTGTCTCCATAATTGGCAAATTGGGCACAAACAAATATGCAATAATGATATTGAGTTAATAACCTAATAAGTGATAGTTGTGAAATCGAAATATAATATGAAGCATCGACATAAAAGTTGGTTGAATCTAAAATCGAAAACCTAATAGTAGGGGAAGTGAATAGGTAGGTGAATCAAAAAGGTTAAATTGAGAAATAGGAACATCAGACGTATGTATGTATAAAAGTTGAAAGTAATGAGAGAGTTCAAGTACCAAACAAGAGATTAGGCGACAACAATTTCGCCGGCCGGCGGAGTTACAGCTGAGCTGAGCGGCCGCTCGGTTTGCGGCTAAGGACTCTTCTTTATTCTTAATGTATGTACTGTGTACCTAGCGCTCCTGACCTTTGTTTTTGTTTGTATCCACTGTCTACAGATCTAACTGAAAATTCTAACAATAAACGGGTTCGGTAGGCATATGAATATTGGTGTCCCCATTTATATCACTCTGAAACTTTTAATTAAATTTTATATTTTTAATTCGCTTTATATTGTTTATTATATTTTTATTTACAATTTTTAAAGTTGTATGATAACAATGTAAACTTGTATGCATATAGAATTTATATGTTATAATAAAAGTGAGTAACGAAAAATCCTCTCTAGGACTTTTTATCTCCCTAGACTCCTCTCTTCTGCTTGCAATTCGACGTTCGAATTTGTTTCTGATGCAGAGTGCACGTGGCCGACCACGCAAACAAGTGGCGGCGGCGACTTATCGGAGTACATCAACACGGGATACCAACAGGGCTGAAGGTACGGGGAAAGTTGAGGAAGCGAGTCGAGTTGTTGATCATCAATTTAGGACAATACATATGGAGAATCGTTTGGAATTGCAACCGACGGGCAATACATATATGCCAGATCCGCTCGAGTCGCCGATTGGCACGGCTGAGCGGCGTATGAAATATGATCGGGGAATTGAATCGTCTTCCTTGAATTCTGCATATCAGAGGCGACTGAATTCTGCAAGTAGAATTGACTCAGAGATTTATATCGAGCCTATTGCTCCGATCTCTGAAACTGAGCGGCTATTGGAGCCTATTGCCCCGTCATCTCCGACCTCTGCGACTACGATTACACGGTCAATTGAGCCTCCTGCTGCTCTGAAACCTACAGAGCTTGCGACATCTCCCCGATTTTGAATCGACGTGATTAGTGAAAATACGGTGACTTCCCGAGGACTGGCAATTAATCGGGCCGGTGATTGTGCATGGGGAGGTGGAAATCGTTATTGACAAGGCTGATATTGAGTCGAAATTGAAATTTTGGGAAATAAGCCTAATCATGTATGGATTGTGCGGGGAATCAATCATGAACAGTGTCAAGCAGTATATGACCAAATTTTGGAACTTTGTTGCAATACCGAACATATTCTATTACGAGGATACTCAAATTTCGTACAATAGAGGATAGGGATGCGATATTGAGTGGGGGACCATAAACGATCTTCAACATGATCATGTTTATTAGAGAATGTGTTAGTGGATTCTACCTGAAAGATGATATGTTGAGAACATTACCGATTTGGGTTAAACTTCCACAACTCCCTCTACACCTGTGGGGAGCGACGAGCCTAGGCAAGGTTGGGAGTGCTTTGGGTAAATTGTTATTCACTGATGAATGTACGGCTCGAAAATTAAGAATATCCAATGATCGTTTATTAGTGGATAAGTTGACATTACTAAAAAGCTGAAGGAGACTAACACGATTAAGAATGAGAAGGGGGTCAGTTTCCAACAACCGGTGGTATGAGTAAAGCCTTTATTTTGTGAGAACTGCCAGAAGGTTGGACATGTCTGTAAGCCGAATCCGAAACCAAGGACACAAAAGCAGCCTGCCAAACAATGGCAGATTCAGGCAGATCGTGGATAGGATGTGAATAATGGAACATCCGGTGCTCCTGTTGTCGCCAATGGCACAAGTAGCTCCTCCAATGTTTCTGAGCCTGGTCCTTCACGTGGACGACCTAATGATGTGGGATTGTTGACTATCGAACTGGATAGAAGGAACATGGACAAAGGAAAAGGGATTATGGTTGAACAACACTCTGGAGATATTGAGGTAGGACAAATTTCTTGCCATAATGGGTTCGAGTCACTTCAGAATGTGAATGATCCGCAAGTGATGCCGGAAGCGGTTCCATGATTGTTTCGTGGAATGTGAAGGGGTGTAATAAGATAGCGAAGATCAAGGAGATTGGCTCCCTTCTTCAAGCACTACAGATTTGTGTCGCTATACTAGTAGAAACTAGAGTAAAAGAAGATAAAATTAAAAAACATTAGAGATAGATTGGGTACCCAGTGGTAGTATGCAAACAACTACACCTATCATGATAATGGTAAGATTTGGATCTTATGGGATCCCACAAAATTTGATGTGCAAGTTTTTTTTTTTTCAACGACTAAATGGTGACTCGAACGCCCGACCTATTGGTTGGAGTTGAAGCGTCTTACCAACTGAGCTGCACTTCATTGTCAAAAAGGAAATAGTTACTGTGCAAGTTGTTGAGGGTGGTGCGCAATTCGTGCATTGCAAGTTGTTTGGGATTGATGGAGAGCTTATTACATGGTTAAAAACTATTTACACACTTAATCTGGTTCACATGATTGATTGGAGGCTCTAACGTTCACCCTAATGAATATGTCGATCTCGCTAGTATGATGGATCGAACCGAGTTGCATGAGGTTGATTGAATTGGGGATCACTTTACGTGGCATAAAAAACACACCACGGAAGCATACTTTGTGAGATTGAATTCCCAACTAAGTTTATTAACTGGATTATGATTTGTGTTACCATAGTTTCCTACAGATATATGATTAATGGAGTAGCATCTAAGTGTTTACAAGCGAAGCGGGGCTTGAGACAGGGAGATCTCATATTCCCCATATTATTTATGATATTTATGGAGTATCTTTATTGCACACCGCAGGAACTGCGGAGAATCCCAGATTTTAACTTTCATTCCAAATGTGAACATAAATATTATTAACCTCAGTTTTGCAGATGACCTCCTTCTATTTTTCAGGCCTCTGCGTGAACCTGGCCAAGTGTAGTATTTATTATGGAGCTGTGGCGATTGAGGTACATGAAGAAATTCGGTAGATCACTTGGTTTTCTACATGATCCCTTCAGTTCTGGTATTTAGGGGCCCCCATGACCAGTACAAAGCTAACGATGTTGCAATGTCAACCGTTGATTGATAAGATTGGGCCAAAATTCGGCATTGGATTGCGAAATTGCTTAGCTATGCGGGAGAGTTGCAATTGATTAGGAGTGCACTTTTTGCAATGACTAACTATTTGGTTACAGTACCTCCCTCATTCTATAGGAGTGTTGCGCTAGATAGAATCAATATCTAGATCCTTCCTTTGGTGTAACAATGACACGGTGACACAGAAGACTACGGTAGCTCGGGAGAAAGTATGTATGCCAAAGTCACAGGGGGGTTACAAAATATCTCGCTACTGGAATGGAGTCAAGCTTGCATGTTGAAGTTACTGTAGAATTTATGTGGGAAAAAAGACAGTTTATGGGTACGTTGGGTACATAGCTACTACATACCACAAGAAAATATATTAACGGCTATCGCTCCACAATCTAGCTCCTGGATATTCAAAGGTATTCTTAATTGTCGCCAGCTCACTCCCCGAAGCAATACTTGGGATTTAATGATGCACCTCCCTAAGTTCCGGACGGGACTAATATACCGTGCTTTACTAGGGGATGGTAATATAGTACGATGGAGGACGCTATTCTACGGTAACAAAAGCTAGACTGCAAGCTCAAATGATATTATAGTTGGCTTGTCATGGGCGACTAGCCCCTGCACTGCTGCATCTGTTTGCAAGCTGAGTCACTGCCGCCCCTTCTCTTTGCTTGCCTCTGCATTGCACAGATTTGGTCAATGGTCCTCACTTGGATACAGGTTGTGCATACACCCCGGGAGTGGAATGGAGAACTTGCTTGGATTCTACAAAGAACTAGGGGCAAAGGGTGGCGAGCCAAGCTCCTAAAGCTAGCATTTACAGAGACGATGAATGAGACATGGCTCAACCAGAATGGAAACTGCTTTAATCAAGCTTCTGGCACACCAGATTCTAGTAGAATTGCCCAAAAGATCATAGACATACTTGTGTATATGGCTTGGTTAGTAAAATGTACATTCTGACAATTGTAAAAATTGGTAAAACTTTTCATTTATATATGTTGTTGTTAGTAAAATGTATTAAGTATACTCCATCGGAGCCGTCTTCGACAATTGAGAGGCCCTGTGCAAAGAATTTTAATGAGGCCCAATATTATACGTGATATTAAGTAAAGAAAATTTATAAACGTGCAAAATATTCAAAATCAACTGTTACAATTACTGTTTTTAATAAACATTACAAAATTACAACTCTTCGAGTATTCTTTGGAGCAAAATCATCAATTAACTTGAAAAAATTAAGAATTGTAACTATATAAAATAAAAATAGAAGAACTAAGACAATTCAAAAAAGTAGCAGGAAGAAGAAAAGAAAGAAACGAAATGTTCAGAAAGCAGCAAGAACTAAGACAATTTAAGACAAAGTAGCAGGAACTAAGACAAAAGACAATTTAAGACAAAACAACATGAACTAAAACAAATCAGAAGGAAGAAGAAAAGAAAAGAAAGAAAGGGATCCATAACAATCCTAGATATATATATTTAGCTGTCTCGTATATGGATCAGATAGGATCTTAATAGAGTAGTTAGGCTTATAATGATCGGGCCGGCTCTGAGATTTAAG
>JAYMSP010000344.1:0-56709 GCA_036897095.1 Plantago elongata | reverse complement strand
AAAATGAGTATGAGATGGAATGATCCAAAAATAATCGAGAGTGGTCTATATTCGTAGATCTCGAAGAGACGAATTCGTTGGTAATTTATATATATTTTTTACATTTATATTTTTCGAGTTATTCGCGTTTGAAATTGGACAAAAATTAAAGAAATAAAATAAAAAAGAAAAAGAAAAATGAAGCCGGCACATGGCAGCAGCCAATGCAGGCGCAGTGGCACGGCGCCCGCGCCACACGCCGCGCCACCATTGGGGCGCCCATGGTGCGCCGATGGGCACGGCGGCAGCGCCATGGCGTCCCATTGGAACTGGTCTTAGACCTATATATTCTACAAAATAATACTGGTTCAAAAGTACATCCCTGGTATAGGATGCAAAAAGAAAAAATTAGAAAAGGACAAAAACCATTCAAGGTTATAATTTACATATTTTTGTTTGAGGAGAATATACTGTGTAATCAATTAATTTTATTAATTTACATAGTCAATTAATTTTTACATAGTATCAAGTTTATCTATCTTAAGGTTAATATATATGAGAACACAAATTTGATTTGACGGGAATTAAATGTATAACCTTTATAATCATGACACCTCATACTTAGTTGAGCTACGGGAATTAAATGTATAACCTTTATAATCATGACACCTCATACTTAGTTGAGCTAGGTCGAACTCGGATTTCCAATAATTTATGCCCAGCCACATTTTGTCAATGGACCCGTTTTGAGATCCGAATCACAAATTTTGTCCACGTGTAAATAAGTAGTACTTTTATTATTAAAATAAATTCCGTCACTTTGAACAGACCGATAATGTGCATTCAATTCGTTGACCTCACATTTTTTCCTCCATTCAAAACTAAATTATGTCACCCAATAGAAGTGACACCAAAATTTTGAAGTTCCCCAAATTGTGTCACAAAATTGCCTGTGGAAATCTTGGTTAAACGGGAGATAATCTTCACCTAAATTAGTATCTTTCGATTGACAATGCAAAGCAGGTGGAGCACTATCTGTTGGTATTGATTGGTATAGAATTTGAATGGGTATTTGGATTGATTTTGATGAAATTGTGTTTGGAATGGAATTGAAATGAGGGTATTTGAAGTGTATTTTAGACCAAATCACTGTTAATCGAACTAAATGGAATGATTTAAGTGTTATGACAATCCGCCCCTATATGAACTTCATAATGGTAACTCCAGAAGCAAGCATGTATCAGTGAAGGATAAAAATTGCAAGCTACGAGTATTAGAATGTTAATTGTTGTTTGAAGTTGAACCTTCATTGGTACTCTTAAAATTGCTAATCATAGTCTTTCAGGCATGGCCCTTTTAATGTTATATTCTGCAAAACTGTCCGAGTTTACGATAGATTAGGGAGTGAACCACAGAAAACTTGAGGTAAAAACTTAAGGTTTTTGCTTTGACTCTCTCTACATTTGTGTTTACACGATATTTTTAGAATATGTTTATCTAGTTGATACATGATACATCATGCAATGATATACTATTATTAGTGCATTAGTTATTGAGGTTAACGAACAATAAATTGTACGTTCAAACATTTTTACTTTCTTTGTGATGCGTTCAAAATCAATACGTGTTTTAACACGAGTAGAAAGACGATAGTCATAATACAACTGGAAGCCAAACCACATTTTTATTCTCCCAATGAATCGAGTAAGCTAGTTCTAGGTGTGTAGGATTAGTGTGTAGATTATAAAAGATAGTGTGGATAAAATACTTTAAAACCCCTAAAGTATAAATCAAACTATAAAACAAGGTAATCCCTAGTCATGCAATTTCTAAAAATAATAATATTTGATTAAAGTATCCTTTTTGCAGGTTACCTCTATCAATGCTAGGTAAGATGAAGAAATTAAATGTTTTATTTTCTTATACAATATGATAGTGGAGCGATAGATGGAGCGAGAGAAACACATATATTTAAGGGGTTATTTGGTATGGGATTAAATCGGTTCATTTGGCTCGATGAATATTGATTTCGCCTAAAATACATTTCAAATACCTCAATTTCAATTTCATTCCAAACACAATTTCACCAAAATACATCCAAATGTCCATTCTCTATACCAATCAGCCCCTAAATTACAATAGTTGATCAGAGACGAGGACACAAAACTAGGTGTACATACTGAAAAGATTGGAGATAGTCAAGAGTCTTTGATCGATCAAGTCACGGACTACATGGCAAAAAGGAACAATCACACTCCTTAATCACAAGTTCTTTGATTTTGTTTTCATTTGATTTTAGGAAATTGTAAAAAGAGAAATAAATTTTACTAAATGCGAGACACTTTTTAAAAAATTATAGAAATAGTTCAAAAGTTCAGTAATTTATAATAACTCCTAAAAAACTTAAAATTTAGTAAAACAAAATCGATCATCATCCGAATCAACAATATCACAATATGAAACAACATAATCATATTATTTCAACAATAAATCATACAATTTATAAAGTATATAAGAAATATTTTACTACAATAATTGGAAAATATATATAAACCAAATTATAAAAGCAACATAAGTAAACAATACATATGTATTATTTTTTAAATTTAAACGTTTTATCAATTTATCATGTGTTAATAATTACCTACAATAATTATAAATTATTAGAGAAAAAACAAGTTTACAATGTACCTTATAATTTTTTATTTTACCAGATACTGACAAAACAACGTCGGAACTGATCGGCTAAAAGCAAGGCAGGCCATGTTCGGGAGGCTAAGAAAGGAATTTTTCTGGAATCCAATAAATATTTTACCAATTCCGGTGCAGAAAAAATATAATTATATCTTTTGTTATAAAAACTTACCCAGTGACCATCAGTGTTCATAATCTAGTTTCAACTGGTATTTAGAATGTGTTTTCGAAGTTTGAAATTATAACTCATAATATTACAGTTTTATAAATTATGAGGTACTTTTCATAAATTATTGAACTTTAAATTATATTTATAACTTTATTTAGTATACTGCATTTAATAAATGTATCATGCGTTTAATATTGTCATTTATTTTATGAGTATTTAAAAGTACTTTCTAAGTGCAATTTCCTTAATTTCCTTAATTCATCTTCTATATACTCCTACAATGTGTTTATATAAATTATATTGACGAACCCATTTGATCCATGACCCACTACAACCATTGTGCCTGTCATCAGATTTAATTTCCAACGATAACATTGCAAGCATTGCTTAGACACCATGACACCGTACACTTTCTGACTTAGACCCAAAACATCTCTACTCGACAAATGACCCTTGACAAATGCCCTGAAGAAATAAGAATTATACTCAATAGAGGTAGCAGATAAAGAAGTGCAGCTAAGTTGTTAAGACGGTTCATCCAACAAATAAGTCGAAGGTTCGAGTCACCTTTATCGTTTCAAAGAAAGAAAAAAAAGAAAAAAATAAGCAGAAGTACCCTTGCCCTGACAGTCCTAGCTTTGCTCATCTCAACCAAATCAGCGTCCAAACCAACATTATCAAGTAATCCTCGTAATGTATCAGACCATCTAATACGATGCTCTCCGTATAAAGTGGTTCTCTATAGACTGAATGCCACTACGAAAACAAAATTTCCCAATCACAGAAGCAATTATAGAGAGTCAAAATTGAAAATATACCAACCATAAAATGTGTAGTGTCTCTGCGGTAAAAAGTTTAGACCTATATGTTCTACAAAACAGTACTAGTTCAAAAGTACATCCCTTGTATAGGATGCAAAAAGAACACGGAAATTTAAAGTAAAGACAGAAAAGAAAAGAACAAACTTATGCTTACTAAACATAGACCTGGTCTCACGGGATCATTGCAAAACAGAAGTATCATATTTCTTTCTATCCAAGCCAAACTCAGGCAAGGTAGCTATAGCCCACAGCGATGAGTACAAGGAGGACCACAGCAGCAGCTGAACCCGCATAAAGCCAGTAGTTAGTCGCTTTCTTGCGTTTTAGTATAGCTTTTGGAAGTGAATCTGGACCTCTTGCCCGTGCTCTGCTCCGGATTGTGGTTTCTTTCCGGTCCTTATTCTTTTGTGGAGCCGGAGTTTCAATCTTTTCCACTATCTTCTCTTCCTCGGCAACCTCTGCAACATCTTCAGTTGGTTCTTCAGCTTCTGCAGGAGCACCTCCAGCTCCAGACTTCTTCTTGGCTCGCTTCTCGCGCTCCTGTACATGTTCCAAGCCATGAATCATCAGTTTCGTATTCACAATGAAATGTTAACATGAATAGGACAAGTACAAGAAATAAGCTAATTGCATGAAACCCAGGCATATATTCAACAAAGTGCAAAGTGCTCCACCATTTAAAAAGATTAACTAGAAGCCCCTATAGTTATTTTCCTTTCCATTTTTTGGAGTGAAAAATTCCACAGATGGTCTTGTGAAAATGCTTTGAAAATTTTGGGGCTCTTTCAGTATTTCGCTCCTTCTTGAAAACATGCGGGTGTACTTTGCTAAAGTATGAGGATTGTATGCAATTAGCACAGGTAAAAAGAAGTAAAGATTTCCTTAAGCTTCTTCTCAGCTTCCTTCTGAGCTTTTATTGCTGCTTTAGCTGCAGCTTTCTCTGCAAGTTTCTTCTTCCTTTCCTCTGCCATATTGCGTTTTGCTATCTCCTCTTCTCTCTTCAGTTCCTTCAACTTCTTCTCATCAACAACTTCATCACTATTCTTTGGTAATGCATTACCAAGAGTAAAAACTTCTTCTTCATATTCAAGGTCAGGTTTGTTGATCTCAATTTTCTTGTTTCCTTCTTTATTGCTTTTACCCGACTTAACTTTCTGAGTGTTCTGTGCAGCAGCAGCCTCAACTTCGGGAGGCACAATGCTAGTCTCCTTAGCAGCTGGTTTCGAGCTTGCTTTGACGGGCTCTGGTTGGGAAGGAGTTGGTACATCTACTTGCATCAGGGGCTTTTCATTGTGATTTCTCTGGCGGCCATCCCTACTCAGCTGCCTCATGTCAAGCGACTGCAAAATCCTCTTCTCATAGTCATCACGGAAAGCCTTCTTGCTATTCCAAAGGGACATGAACTTCTCAACCTGGTGTAATATGGAGGAAAGATAATTGTCAGTTTGCAGCCAGTAAACTATCATCAGCTAGCTCCTCTAGGATTTATTTGAGAATAGTGAACCTCGGTATCTACAAGCTCCTTGAGGGCTTCAACATCCTTCTTCGCAGCGAGCTCTTTAGCACTGCTCAGCATTTTACGGTTTTCATAGAAAGGAGAATTCTGCAAGTCCAACCAGAAATTCATATCTAAGCCATAGATCTTCAAATAAGTACATTACAAGAGAAGAGCATTAAGAAATAAGTCTCCTGACATATAGCACCCACAAAGCATGACAAAACATCAGATCCAAAATACATTAATGTTCAATGAAGTTCTCATGAATCCAAAGTGCAGTTAACTCGTGGCAATAAATCCACTAGTTACATGAAAGATTAGGGTGGCGGATTCTTCTACGTAGAGAGTATGGACTAGAAAAATACATCTTGATGAACAATGCAGGGTGTAACCCGAATTTTGATGTGAAAGACAGTACCACATAGCACCAGCACGGTAAGAAGAAAAAAGGAGAACCCACAGATAATCATAAACAATGCAAGGAATATATAATCATATCAAATTCAACAAGTTATCATATTTGCAGATGGAAGGAGCATACCCCATCTTCTCGTTGTTTCCTGAACTCTTTGATTTGTTCAAACTTTTTATCCCTCTTTTCTGTAAGTGCATCCAATTCCTCCTCAAAACCACCAAGTTCTTTCTCTATTACTGCCTTTTGGTCCTCAAGCTCCTTAATCCTAGCACTGAGCCCTTGTCTTTCCTTTCGAACCCCATCAAGACCAACTCCTATCAGCTGAAGTGACGCAGTTAGTTAAATTCATATATTTAAAAGAAATCCCTACTCGTGTTCTCCCTTTTTTTCAGGGTGTTTGCATGTCTGTTAAATATATGACTAGGTTCTTACTTTGACCTGGTCCTGAATGGCATCTTTTTCACCCATCGCTTCCTGAATCTTCGCTCTCTCTGCAGCATAGGCTATAACTTGTGGTCTCGTTCCTTCAAGCTGCTTAATTTCCCTTAGGATTTGCTTCTCTTCAGTGAGAGGAATGCTCTCATGCTGAATGCGATACTGCAGACTTTTAATCTGATACATTGACACAAGGTAAGTGTAATTTTTTCAGACAAGAATACCATACGAGAACCCTAAAGATAGCAGAATATGCAAAAATGATGTGTCCAAAATCTTACAACATCATTGAGTTCAGCCTCAGACGAACAGATACTCATACCCCTATCCCGACCTCCCCCGGAACCTCCTCTCAACTTGCCCAGTGCCTGCTGTAGAGGTTCCATTTCCTTTCTTTTCTCATCCATTATCGAATTGAACTGTTTTTTCTCACCACCTAAAGTCCTCAGTTGAGTCATAACTTGAGAACGCTCACCCTGCATAAAAAATTAGCATCATAAGTAACAAGGTAGAATAAATTTCCTGTATCATACAAGAAACCAATATGCCATACCCGTTTTGCCCTCAATTGATCAACTTTCTGCGCTCGGGCTTGATTTAGTTTCTGCAGTTCTCTTTCATACACATCAAGTTTGGCCCTCAGAGACTGGTCTTCAATGGGACGATACTTAACTGCATAAAAGGAATGTATCTGCTTGGGCTCAGGCCACTCATCAACTGCATCCTTGGGCAGGCTGGATTCCGACACTTTGTTCGCTTCCACCTTTGGCTCTTCACCACCATGGGAGCCAAACATAATGCTCACTTTCCCATTCTCTGCTGGCATTTTAGTATCATTTCCATTCTCGGCATTCAGGGAAGTGTTCGACTCCACGACTTCCACACCCATTATAACAAATCAAACTGAATATGTGCAAAGCACAATCTCAAATCCTGGTGCAGATTGCAAACACAGAAGAATGGTGTTATATAAAGATCACATCTTTTCAAAACAAAATTTGCTAAAAAGAAACTATTTTGATCCTTCATAACCACCTTTCGATCAACAAATCACAAACGATTCAATTCGAGCAAATACAGATCAGTCTCAACAAAAATTCAAATTGATACCCGAATCACACCTACCAAACAGTAATCCAACGGCAAATCACAAACAATACAGATTCTATCATCACCCACAAATCCAAACCATCAAATCATAGACATGCAATCGGTAACATCTCATCCTCATACAATACCAAATCCAACAATCACACACAACAACCAATCCAAGACAAAATCTTGAATCTGGAAATACAGAAATCAACAATCAGAAAGTCAAACCCACAAATTTCTTGGGTAAAAAAGTTAAATTGAATCGAATATACCTAAAACGGATTGGGATCAGAGCAGATCCAGAAAAGGAGGGCAAAATTGGAAAGATGAAGGATTGGAAGAGAAGATGAAATTGAGAGATGAGAAGGGAGAATTGTTACTTACCAGCAATGGCAAGGCGGAGAAATTTAGGAGACCTTGTTTGAAAGGACCGGCTAGCTGTTTTTAGATCTCTCTGCTTTGCTTTGCTTAGTGAGAGAAGAAGAAGAAGAAGAAGAAGAAGAAGAAACGTATTATATTAATATTGTTTTTTCTTTTTTGTTGTCTCCTAAATCAGCAAAAATTGGTAACCGAAGTGAATCATGGGACAGAATCCAATCCAACCCAATTTTACTGTCGTCAGACACTTACACTCACTCGTACTCTACTTGACTACTTGTAGTAAAATCCTCAGATTTCCATGTTTCAGTTTTGGTACGTTGACACACGAATTGTTACTCAATCAGGGTGAATGACTTCGCTCACACGAGCTACCCGGAGCCCCATTCGTAGAAGACCATTGGGATCGGTTTCGTAAGCTAGTTTATAGTCGAATTCGCCTTGAGGTGAAGTCAAGTAGGAGCCTGGCTTGAATGATAGTTTAGCTGAGCTAGTTCGAGTCTATGTCAGGATAATATGCTAGTTCGAGTTTAGCTCATTTTGTTCGACCTTTAATAAAACTCGAAGAATACATATAATATAAATAGGGTTGGGGATCGTGTGGAATATTTGGGATTTCATAACTTTTGAATCGGGATAAAATTTTCACGTTCCATTCCCGTCTCAAATAAAGTTGGAATTTTTTGGGATTAGGACTTTGGAATTTGAACACGATTGTGCGGAATTTTATGATCTCATAGTTTTTCAGGAATTTTAATAATATACTCCATTATTTTGGACAACAATTTATATTTTAATAAATATTAGTTCACGATGAACATAATTACAAAGTTTTACTTGAGACTTCTATCGTTAGTTAATGTGCCATCTTAACTAACGTTGGTCAACTATTTTAATCCATTATATGAAAATTTCAATGGTGGAGATCGAATAATCTTCTACCTTCCGCATTAAGTATCGTTTGTATCGTACGAGGTGTTGCGCTACGTGTTGTTCTAACCACCTACATTGATTAAATATATTTAAATATAATTTTTAAATATTGTATTAAACAAGAATTTTCAAATATTCAATACTTCTTAAATGGGTAGGGGAACCCTACCAAAATCGTTTAGAACCCGTCGGGTAGATATCCAATATTTTTGTATCGGATACTCTATTCGTACTCGTATATAACCCTTGTTTTGATAATGAGTAGGGTCGGGTACGGCGTACCCATAATGATATAGAGGCGGATTGGCATGGCACTCAAATGTCCATTTGAATGAGATTTTGATGAAATTATATTTGAAATGAAATTAAAATGGAGTATTTAAAGTGTATTTTAGGCCAAATGAACGTTTATCACCAGCCCCATTACCTTTAGAATCTGTCAAATAGAATACATACAACAGACTTCTGTCTACATACAACTGCAGAAGTGCTCGTGAATAGTCGTGATGTCGTCTTCTCCTAATTCACAACTTGCTCCTCTTTTCCACTTTATTATAATAATGATTGTTGCTTATATTTTGTTGACTTGGAATTGGATCGAATTCAATGGTGTGATGAAGAACAACGATAGATTGGAAAAGAAGGAAATGGAGAAAAGTGAAATCTGCAGTTTCAGCATCTCTCGCCTTCCTATTTTTCCTTCAATTGTCCTCAAATGATAATGTTATGAAAATCAGATTCGATCTCAACAAAAGTAGCAACAGTAAATTAGCAGCAATATCAGATTTCTGAAGGAGGATAGGATACCATTTTCAGAAAATAGCGTATTGAAAAGGAGATTCAATCCGTACGGAGCAATGGTTAATGGAACTCTGGAAGATAATTGTTGAACATCTTTATTTGTCAGCATTTTCTTTTTTCCTCTAATTCTTTTAGAAAAGTATTGTGTTGGTTCGGGTTGGGTAAGGTTTACTACGGGTTTTTGGGTCGGGTACATGTATGGGTCTTTTTTGTTGGGTCCGTAACAGGTCAGGGTATATATCCAATTTGTACCCGAACACCATTAAAATAGAGCGGGTCTTGTACGGGTACGGGCCGGGTAGGATACCCATTTAAAAGCCTCTATTAACAAAATTTGAATCATTATACAAAAAATTTAAATCAATAATTAAAAAAAATTAAAATATTACCCAAAGGCAGGAGATTAAACAAAAAAATTGAAATCAATAATAAAAATTAAATTAAAACAATTAAATAATTAATTTAGGGTTCATTTGAATGTTGTCCTCTTTCTAGTTAATTGTTATACTTGATTATGAGAAATGTGAATATTTGTAACTAATTATAATTCTCTTGTAAATTATATAATATGTGTTCAATTATATATTTATTTTGAAATTAATAAAAATATATAATAACAAGTAGCGGTTGAAGGCGATATAATAAATAATAGTAGAGTGTAATATAAAATAATGGTTGAGTGAGATAGAAGGTAATAAATGCGTAGTAGATATTGCCACATTAACTAACAATAATCAGGGTGATATCGTGAATGACAGTAAAAATCTAATCCTACTTTTCAAGTCAAATACTATTTTATTTATTTGTTTGTAGTGGTTTTGACAAGGTAATGATCAATTTGGTAACAATGTTTCAACTAGTTCAATGATAAAAAGAAAACTCAATTAACGGTTCTTATATTTCAAATACTTGGTGGGTGTTTAGTTTAAAATCACAATTTCAAAATAATTCAGTTCGATCTATTCTTGTTTCGATCTATTCTTATTTGTCTAGTGATCTAGTCTATTACAATTGCCTATTTATTCTTAAACTTAAATTCATTTTCAATATTAATTCAATTACAATTCAAATCTTACTCAATTTTCAATACAATACTTATAATACACGAAATATGAATGAACTAGAACAATATAAAATGAATGACGACACAAGTATTTACGTAGTTCGGCAATGTACTTACGTCAATAAGTTGATCTTATTGACAGTGTTTCGTACATAGTTGATAGATAGATGCTAGATGTATATCTTGCTAGTGTGGTGATCTACTACATATATAGACACTTACAAGAGTTATTATAGTGGACTTAGCCTCCCAGGGCTCTTCTGCTGGCAGAGGCCTTCTTATTCGCCTACAGAGGCCTTCTAGCTCGCATGCGCAACTACCTTTTAGCTCGCAGGTGCAGCTGCCTTCTAACTCACAGGTGCATCTGCCTTCTAACTCACTCGCATGAACCTTCTAGCTTGCAGGCGCCACTGCCTTCTAACTCACTCGCAGGAGTCTTCTAGCTCGCAGGCGCAACTGACTTCTAGCTCGCAACAACAACTACCTTCTAACTCACTCGCAGGAGTCTTCTAGCTTGCAGGCGCAACTGCCTTCTAACTCGCAACCGCAACTGCCTTCTAACTCACTTGCAGGAGCCTTCTATCTCTGGTGTTCGAAGGCGTGCCTTCAAACAAAGGCAGGTATCACGGGAGCGTGCCTTCTAGAGTTGGTGTTTCAGGGCGTGCCTTCGAACTATTACAGGCACGAGGACGACTTAAGAAAGGATTTCTTTGTTACTTCGCTTCGGTCGATAATATATCTCATCAAATACCTTATACAATTATAATTATATACTAAACACTAATTTTAACAATTAAACTACAATTTAATTACTATATATTATTTCATTCAAACGAATTTAATTATAATTATATATACTAAACAATCACTTGGTATTTTATTTTTGGTGAGACAATTTCCGCTCTTATTTGAAGATAAGAATGCTGTTGTAATACAACTTAAAATTGTATTCTACTTCTCAAGAAGTCGCTTAAATAGTTTAGTAAATATAGGATTTTATGAAATTAGACTCACACGCACGATGTAGATGACTTGGGGTTCATTTAGTGTACTTGCCTTGAACATTGAAATAATATCATGGTGAAGTGTTAGGTTATTAAAGCTTTGTTTCCCTCTGACTTAAATTATTTTAGTTCAATTTAATTCAACGTAGTTATAATTTATATCTTACTCCAGTTCAATTTTATTTAGCTCATTTCAGTTAAGTTCAATTCAATTCAATAAATTTTAGTTGAACATAACATATCCTTAGACTTTATTCTGGTCAAGTGCAATTTACTAAACTAAAAGGCTCTATTCTTTTCAATTTAAATTTATTGAACTGAATTGTATTTGATTGAACTAAACTGAACTAGTGTACGATATATATTGTTAATATGTTAGTTAAAAATTAATATAGAATAAAAGGTTCACCAGGTCATGTATATATGTATGTAGGTGTGTGTCTCTTTATGTACTGCAATTTTCGGCCAACTTTGCCCTTGTCCTTTAATTGTCTGGAAAATGAGTTGTAATTTTCCTCCTTCTCCCAGGTTACATTCACATAGCAGGTAGTACTAGTACACAGTTTTCGACCTTGACACTTCTAAAAATCTCGTGTTTCTCGCTTTCATTTTCCTTTTTCCTTTATCTGCCTAAATATACGTCTGGTTCGACTTCAATTGATTTTTCTCTACGTAACTATCTTCAGCAGTCGCAATTTCCTACAACATACTCTTTTCGCCACATTAATATTTTATTCACTGCAATTCACTTTGCAACTCTCACAATTATCAACTCCAATACCGAAGCCCAAAATTTATTTTATTTTAACATTTTTTTGAAACTTAATTATTCTTTTCTTTTTTTCCTGATTTCCTTTTAAATATTATTCTTGAATTAATTTTAAATGTTGTTAATTAATTATAACGAAAACACCCTAATATATTTTTTAATATATTACTTGGAAATAAAAATTAAATTACTTAAAATAAAATTTTAAATACTTTAAATGAAAAATTGTACAATTTGTACTTTTGATGTATATTTTACATTTCTTTACATTTGTAACTCTAAATAAAATAATTTATATTTTACATTTATATGTAGAGCCTACAATTTTAACTGACGAACTAAGAAAACATAAAATTCGCGCTAAAACATGTATTTGGAAAAACGACAGTTTCGACTTCATTTGAACTTAATCCGTGAACCAACTCAAAATGTGCTAAACATCCATGTTATGAAATCCGTGAACATATAGCGTGAAAATGCGGAAGCATAAATGTGCAAATGTTTTGTGCAACCCGCGCTCAGAAATAAAGTTGTCAAGTAATAGTACGATATGATTGTATGTAAACGTGAAGAATGGTGATGATAAACTGGTGTAGGCCATGATTACTATTCTGGAACGTCACTCCCCGCTCCAGGTTGCTCCAACTCACCTAAAAATGTTTATAGATAAGAGGGCTAGTCAAACCATCGACTAAGCAAGTTTCATGCACGTGCCATGGCATAGGTGTTCTACCTTTGCGTTTTGTTACATATTTTAGGTTGTGTTCTCTTCAACTGAGGTTTACTGAACTGGAGTAAGGTATAAATTATAACTAAGCCGAGCTGAACGGAACTGAACTGAAGTGATTTTCAGTTGAAGAGAAAACAACTTTAGTCTTGGATTAATACAATGCAACCTATAACCTGACTTGATTTCTTAAAATAACTTGACTCGACTTGACCTTTTAAACTTCCATGGATGAATTCTTACACCGTCGTGGAACTTTCAGATCCGGTCTGATGGAAACTCCACGACGGAACTTCCAGATCCGGTAGCTTGGGTGCTCTGTCGAGTATGAATCACTTACAAAATTCAAAAATCCAATTGAAATGTTTATTGTAGCAAATTGAATTTTTAAATTTTATTTATTTATTTTATATGTAATAAAATGTGAAATATATTTTTTATATTTTTAAAAAAAATTTGAATTGTATTAAACAATTTATACCCATAAATTACGAGAGAGTACACGTGTCCCACATTTTTTATAACTTAATTTTATTATATTTTATATCTTATTTATTTTTCACATATACAAATTTAATTTTAAAATTATAATTTGAAATAAATTTTCTCCTCTTTCTTCTTTCTTTCAACTTTATTTTATGTTGATTTTACAAATAGGGTTGATTTATAATAATTGAAAGTTATGTGGTGACCTTTGAAACTATCAAAATTTATTTTATTTCCAATTTTTTACGCATTAAAATTTTAAAATTTCATATTGACACGTGTCACTTAATTAAACTGCCACGTGTCACGGAGGTACCAAAATTAAATACAATGTCAACTTATGGTATCAAAATCGAACAACAACAACTAATAGTATCTTTTTCGAAAATGTCACAATTTAAGATACCTTTTTTTAAATTCCCCCATATTCTCTAGATAAGTTATCATCTACACCTAGACCCCTGCACATTTTCCAAGCTAAAATTACATTTTACCACAAAAACAATACAAATTTTGCAGTTGCAGATCATGTATTTGACCCTACCCACATGTTTTGGGGAGTACAATAAATTTAATTTTGATTATACGTAGGGATTATATTTTTTGCAACGAAAATATAATGTATTGTTTGATATAAATTCGGATTGAATTGTCTCAATTCCAATTGTGTTTTTATATATAAAAACTTAATTCTAATTGAGACAATCCAATCTAAATTCTATATCAAACCGTCCGTAAGTCTTAGAGTGCACATCATTTTCCCCACTCAATTTCTACAGAATTACCGTATATCTTGAATACTGAAATACAATAACTAACGGTTTTTTGCTCAAGTGGTAAAGTACTCAAGTTTACTTATACATGATTCCGAGTTCAAGCTTTGTGGATGTAAAAAATACCGCTAGGAGAGCCGCCTTCTAAATAAGAATCTGACAGTGCTCGCTTGGATTAGTCGCATGTAGCGGATACAACAAAAAATCGAAAATATACAATACAACAAGGATCAATCATATAAACCCCTCGTTAGAAGTTTCAATTACATTTAAATCCAATCGAGCATGAAATTAACACGAACTTTGTCGATATAATTAAATTAAAAGGAATCCAACTATAGTTAAAATATTTAAAAGGAGTCCAGATGTAATTCGTTCGGATACTACATTGAGTACAATAATGAATTGAAAGTTCACTTGCTGATAAACAAACCTCAGCAGTACTATATTTATTCAACAACGTTGAGAACAACGTCCAGGCGTAGAAAGTCAACTTGCAAATACAATGGATCTCATTAGTGCGAGAGAATGGAAATAGTATGGCCATGTTAAATAGGATCTTCAGTTGCAGCTAGTTATAAAGTCGTTCCGTTATTCACCTGCATAGGAGAATCAAAATCCCATTTTAGAACATGCTAAGGCAAATTGCAGTTTTGATTCTATAATAGAGTTATAGGGAGCAAACTGAAGTGTGATAATAAATATTGACAAAAAAAAAATGCACATACACAACATGCAATCAGACATGTAAGAATCAATGTGATGGAAAACAAAAATGGAAATCTCAACTGACCTGCTATCACGAGCTGAAGATTCATTTATGTCGGTGATAGCAATTTCAAGCTTGACTACCCTTTTGCGCCTTTCTTGTTCTTTCACAATCTCTTTGGCACTTGCAATCGCCTTCCTAGATACACATCCTAATGCCAATTGCTCAAGGCTATTACCAAGGGTATATGGAATTTCAGATAGCTGCTCGCAGTTATCAAGGTGAAGGATTCGGAGATTGGGAAGATAATATTCGTTGGTGGTCCAAAGTGTCAGGTCTGCCTTTTCAATGTGCAACCATAAAAGATGAACAAAGCCGCTACCAGTACCTTCCCATGAGAGTCCTTGGAATGCATCTTGTTTGAGTTTAAGCACCTCAAGTTTACCAAGGACAGATATTATTGACATCTTCCCCCAGTCCAAACGAGTTCCACATAGCACAAGAATTTTGAGGTTTGGTGGGAAGCTGTTTGATTCAGGTAGGCGTGTCAACAGATTTTCAGCTGCCCCATTACTCACTACATGCTCTAGCTTCAGCTTATTGAGAGATACCAACTTACTCAAGTGCTTGGAGTCGCCAAGGATACTCAAGTCGCCTTGAATTCCCAACGTAAGTAGGGTTTTTGCCTTTTCAAAAACTTCAGCAGTGCAACTCTCTGGTGACAATCTACCCAGAGTTTGAAGTTGCTTGCCTTCTACCCCAATCTTCTTTTTCAATATAATGGAGGCACGTGACTTGAAATGCCTCAGATGCCTCATCTTCCATATATCTCCTTTCATTTCAAGTGTTTGCGATGGAGTATCCACTATAAGATTCTGTAGGTTCCACAGATCAGTAACAATCTCGGGAAGAGCTGTGAATGTTGCATCAGGTATTGCCAAAGTAAGGTATCTCAAATGAGTTAGTTGTTGCACTAGCTTTGTGGGGAATCTTCTGAACTTCATATCTGCAGCTTCATATACTCGTAGCAAACCAAAAGCATCAGTGATGGATGTAATATCTCCGGCTTCAAGTGTCATTGGAGAGTCATTGAAACACAAGAATGAGCGCGCTTTCGGGAGCCTTGGTTTTCCAGAGAAGAAGACAATTGCATTGGAATGTATACATAGGCGACGTATTTTGTTTATCTCTACTTTAGAGTTGTTAATCTCTTGGAATAGGTTTAGTTTAGCACCTTCTCCTTTAGAAATTTCACGTATTGAATCATGAATATGACATATCCTAGCCTCGCCATCAAGCTTTGCTTTCTTAATCATCACTAGGTTTCGTCTGATCAGGTCCTTCAAGTAGTTGTGGGCAACTTCCTCCATCCTTCTTCCTCTGGTGTCCTGTATCAATCCTTCGGCTACCCACAACCAAATCAATTTTCTTACGGGAATGCCTGAATCTTCAGGAAACACACCTAAGTACACAAAGCAAGTTCTCAACTCGTAAGGTAGTTCATCATAGCTAAGTGAGATAATACTTTTCAACAAATTATTGGGCCCTTCGTCCACCAGATACTTTTTTACGCTCCCACGGACTTCTTCCCATTCATACTTTATTGCTAGAGTGTTATTCTTATCTGATCTTAATGTTCTCTCTTCCAGTATGCCTCCAATGATTACAATGGAAAGAGGAAGTCCATTGCAATCGGATACGATCTCCTTACCCACACCCTCTAGTTCGTTAGGCACATCCTGAAGCATGCCGAAAACTTTGTATCGAAAAAGATCCCAGCTCTCTGATGCATTTAGGAACCTCAGTAAATAGGCTTCTCGCTTAGAAACAAAATTTCCTACGCCAGTGTCACGGGTCGTAATCAATACCCTACCCCTGTGTTCTTTGGGCAATATAGCTTGGAGTTCCTTCCAGACGGCGATTGTCCATATGTCGTCCATCACCATCAAGAATCGTGTTTGCTGAAGATAACTCTTGACAATCTCGATTAATTCACCATCAGATGCTTCTGTGTAATTGTCTCTGGTGAAATTCAACAGAATATCAAGCAGAATTTTCCTCATGTTGAGTTTCTGCGAAATGTTGACCCATAATAGAACAGGAAACTCATGTCTGATAGTTTCGTCCTCAAATATTTTCCAAGCAAATGTTGTCTTCCCCAGACCGGCCATACCCATGATTGAAAAAATTTCCAATTTATCTGATTCTTCAGTCAACATGCGCACAAAATACTCTGCCTCATCTTTCAGTCCAACTATGTGTTGTGACTTCTGCATTATTATTATTATTATAAGGAAAAAAAAAAGAAAAAACACATCAAATAGGATCTAGAGAGTAAGTTCAAAGAATACAATGTGTTGTGAATGGGAAGATTTTTCTTAGTTAGCCTAGTGGTATATTTACTAAGATAAGAAAATTACTTAAAGATCCAGATATATGTTAAATCACACATAAAAGTAACAAAAGTTATATATGTTATATATGTTATGAGTTCATTTTAGTAGCTAACATTGTATAATTAATGAATGTAATGACTATTAGATCCTTAGTTTACATTTTTATGGTACATTTTAAAAGAGTATAATAAGTATACTGAAAAAAGTTCTCTAGATAATTTAACACATTCGGAGACAGCAGCACCGCACCATCTATATATTCAGATCCATGTAGACAGACCTCTAAGCTCACCCATAACGGAGAATTAGAGCCCTAAACTAGACCTCACTACATTAGATTTTAATGTAATTTAACCATTAAAAATGGTTGTACCATGCAATAAAACTTGATAAATATTTAAAATTAAGCTCTTATTAATAAGATTACGTAAATTGTGAAGGGGTCTCAAAATGATTTTGTAGTATTACTAAGTGTAATAAAAATCCCCCTACATTTGAAGAGTATAGAGAGACCCCTTAGTCTTTAATATATATTATTTAGTTTTATATAAATAGCATTCGTTTTATCTTTTACCAATATTTGTCTAGTTTTTAATGTTATATCTTTATGTTGTGTATTTATGTTGAACCGTCTAATTTTTAGTATGTATTGTCTAGTTTTGTAATTATATTGTCTAGTTTTATAAATGATCTTGTTTAGTTTTATTACTTGTATAAAAATTTTATTTGGTGTAATCTATATTGTCTAGTTTTTTCATTATATTATCTAGTTTTTGTCATTATATTGTCTAGTTTATAAAAGAAATTATGTAGTTTTTACATGATATTAAATTTATACTATTATTTAGTTTTTTTACATTATATTGTCTAGTTTTTACTGATTCGTTTCTAATAAAACCGAGTCAAAAGATCCGCAAAAAATCATAAGTCAAGTTGTGAAAAAAAGTATAATTGTCTAGTTTTATCATTGGGAGGGGACTTTGGAGAGTCTCTAAAATGTAGGGGTCTCTCGCAAGACTTACTCTTGTAATATAATGTTAGGATTCATTTTAATTCCAATGAGGCCCACATAGTGAAAGTGGCTAAGGATCGCCAAGCAAGCCGCGGTGGAATAGCAGTTGTTTAATATATTTATATTTATTTAGAAATTAGAATCTTTTAAAATATTCTTGAAGCCAGATATTTAAAGTAATTAAACAATTGTTAAATTTTTTCTAAGATGATATGATAGGTAGATCTTTAATTATTCATGCATATATCTTTTAGTATTTTATTATGAGCTCATTTATGAAAAGAAGGATATTTTCACTGAAATCATCGTTCTGCGTGCACCGGCTAGATTATCGCATAATCGTGAAAGTACCCCGGCCCATCGGGTGAATCCGAACCAATATCATTTGGAGGCTCTCCAAGTGAAAAGCTTGGTAATCCACGGATTACTAACCAAAAGTTAGATCCCAACATATTTTCACTTTGCGATGGTACCTAGCCGCTAGCTACGATTCTTTGGTGCTTTTCATTGATTTGATATTTATTATTATATATTAATAATTAAATAAAAACTGGAATTTTATATATCCATGTTATTTCACTACGTGCGTACGTACCTCTCGCCTTCGATTTTCTACTAGAAGGGCTTGATCTGTTCCGTGATCTGCATTAGAGAATTTAGGCCGTTCAACTTCAAATTGGGCCATGAGAGGTTTCACCGTGTTTTCCCTGATGTCTCTGACCGCTTCTGCAAGATTTAGAGCATGGTTAATGTTAAAAACTTTCTTGAACCACGTCGTCTGTTTCCCGGCAGTTGCCTGAGTGATGCAAGTGTCAATGATGTCTTCGATATCGTAGACTGCTTCCCTTATCTGACTCTCCCAGTGTTCGAAGAATTTATCCTTCTTGTACAAGGTTGATGCCTCCTCCAGGATGATCTTGAACTTTTCGAGTTCGACATTAAGCTTCTCGACCTCATGCTTTGCACCTGTGATCAACTTGGTTTTATACTCAACCAACTGTTTCAAGTTTTCCAGTAGGAATTTCACACTTGAATCCATCTCATCTGAATCTGATTATCAACTCATCAGCAATATATTGATTTTGAATATAATGGATCGATCTATCAATCAGGGAGTAAAAACTGGACATGGTATTGGTGTATGATATCTAAAGTGTTTTGACTTTTGAGAGCAAAATTGATAGTGGCCTGGTAGTAGACGAATAAATTTTCTAAGCCAACCATTAATACACCCGTCTCTATCTGACAAGTGAGGACTATTCAACATGTAACCAGCCTGGACTGGCTAAGAGCCAACTAAAATATCCTTCCAATTTTATTTCCGTCTTTGTAAAAAAAATTTAATCCCATTGAATAATATCGGATTTAATCCACCACCTATTTTCTTTTCAATTAAAGTTTAGTTTTTTCACTAACTATTTTTCTGATCGCGTTGAATAAACATATGATGTTGATTTAGCCTATCCTAGAAACGATCTCTCGTAATATTTTTTTATTTTCTCTCACTTTATCTTTTAGTAACTTTTGTGAGAAATTATATTTCGGAGAGAACAAATTCAACATCACATATATTATACAAACATCTAATATTAACCTATAAATATCACAGGTTCAGAGATGCATATAATACAACTATAAATCAGATTTATTTTTTAAAAAAGAAAAGACATGTTTTATTACCTCCAAAAATAATATGCATCCATTTAGGGGCTGACAGAAAGCGCAAGCCCAAAATCTGAGACTACAAGAGCAAAAACTAAATGAAACCAAGCTACAATAGTTATGAATCGATCGAACCCATAGTGAATTCGCCTTAGTTTGAATCTTCCACAAAAGCTTACATATAAGAGTCTTGTTCCATTCCGACAAGGCAATAATTTTCAGACCACCACAACTTCTGGTGGAACATGCTTGACTCCACAGTACTAAAGCTTTACGATAGTTTCCATCCTTACCACTCCAGAGGAAACCGCGACAGATACACTGGATATAGTCTAGAACTTTTTTCAGTAGAGGGAATACATATAGCCAATATGAAGTGATGGAAGTAATAACACTTCGTATCAGCTGCTCTCGACCAGCATAACTCAAGAGTCTAGTCGTTCAATATTGCACTCTAGCTAAAATTTAATTTATAAGGGGCTAGTATTGAAGTACGGTTAGCTTTTTGTGGGATAGTGGCACGCCAAGGTAGCGGACCGATATGCATTGTTTGAACTTAAATATATGATGTTTGAACAAAAATATATGATCGGTGTTGAATTAGTCTTTGCGAGAGTTCTCACAAAACTTTTTACTTTATCTTTTCATTCATTAACAATCTTAAACAATTCAAATAACATTAAAATGAATTAAATAATCTTAAAAACACTTACACACACCACCCATACAAAAGTACTATGAAACCTTAATTCTATCCCAACACAAATTTTCAAAACTCCAATTAAAATCTAATTAAAATATGATCCATTTTGACAACATTCCAAACAACCACTTCATAATAAAAAATTAACATTATTTGGCTAATTGGCATGAATTTAACCATATGAAAAAAAGAGAAAAATATATATCACGATCATGTTTACCACTAGCTTTTCAGTTAGCTTTTCAGCTACAAGATTTTCTTTTTTATAAAAACTCGTTACATGAACCAACAACTTCTTAAATAAGCTAGCTGAATTGAAAATTTAATCAGGTTAGTTTGTTGGAATAAAGAAGTTAACTTTTCAGCTAGTTTTGTTAAACATAACCCACTACTATAAAATTTTGAGTCTATATTTTCCAAAGCACATCTTTAATAATTGATATTTAATTCAGTTATTATTTATTAATTAATTTTTTATTCAACCCAATTTTTAACGTATAGCAAATTTATCTCCTATGTTGATCAATCTTACTTATTAATTTTGAATCCGGTATGAATATGTGTTATTGTGTGAGTAGATGGTATATGATTTGAATCTCATTCGTATGTTTTTTTACTTTTATTTGTTTAAAAAAATAATTCAAAAATTATACATTCATCGATTTATATTAAAACTTAGCAAACATAGTGTACGTGTTACGACCACGTAGATGTTGATCATATATATATATAACTTTAAGAAAACATATTTTATATTACAACATGTATTTATTGTAGGAAACTTATAGCATAGACTTTTTATTGAATGGTCGATCGTCCTCGTCCATGATTCTAATAATAATCCAATTAATTTTCCGCACCAACCATTATATGTACCCTACGATTTTGGCAACTTGGTAGGGTACGTACGGGCTAGATGTATGATAGTGTCATAAATCATGGATGCATCTAGCTATTTCCAAGTTGGTAAATTGCAACTTGCAAGCAAGTGAAGGCTTTCAATTTAGTCCTCCGCATATGCCATAGTAAAAGAAATGGCAAAAGTTGGCAGCAGTTCTGCACGAAGATTCTGTTTCCATTTCGTGAAATCAAAGTTCACTATATGCCCGTTTCATTCCAGAATTCAAAGAAAAATAATGAGGAAGGAAAAGTCTTTAGATTCTTAAATTTTTGTCATGTTCAAAGTCTCGTGAAAAGATTTGTCGGCTCGTTCCTTGGGCGATCCACACATTTGGTTCTTCATCAAGATTTGTGCGGGTCCAGTGGGATTACTTTGACCCCGCTGAGATTTTACATGAAAGGTTATGAAAAATGTTGTGACACATATATTAGTTCGTAAGGTGGACTAACTAAAAAAAATTATATCAAACAGACTCATCTATAACATGTGATTATAATTATAAACTGAAGTGGTGAAATATTTTTCCACTCCGTAGTGGTTCGGGTGATAAATATGGGTGGCGGTTGAATATAGATAAAATTGACAGATAAAAATAAATTATATATATATATATATATATGTGTGTGTGTGTGTGTGTGTGTGTGCGCGCGCGCGCGCGCGCGCGTCATATTCTATAGTCTCTTTCTATTCTTTTTAGCTTACTTTGTTAGTCTTTTCGTCTAGTTCTAGAGTCTTTTTAGTTTGTTTCTACCTTTTTTGTTCTTTCATGTTTTGTAGGAAAAGACACCTTTTGATCAGAATTCAGTGTCGACGAAGTGTAGAGTAGCTCGCCGCGGCGAGCAATCCATAGAGTTCAAGATTGCAGAGCCTTAGAGTTCGCCGCGGCGAACAATCAACTCGAAGAATTTCCAAGACAATGTCGTCGCGACCAAGGATTTGGGCGCGGCGGCGATCAATCTCAGTGAGCTCAAGAATTCGAGACTTGTTCACTGCGGACAAGAATTTGGGTCGCCGTGGGAAACAATCCAGTGAGTTGGTGAAATCCAAGATGAGGTCTTCGCCGCGACGAAGCAATTATCCAAAGGTATCTATTTTTGAGAATGATCGCACCGCGGCGAAGCATTTAGCCGTTGTAGTGACGTACTCGTAATAAGATTGTAATTTTCCTTATTTTAGTAGAATTAGACAATTAATTCTTCATACTTTCATAACCTAGTTCTTATAATTGCTCCATACTCATACTTTGACATTGAAAGATACAATTGGAGCTTGGTTATTATTCTTTATTGATTATCTACATCGGATTCATCATTCTCTTGGTAATTAATCATGTTTATTCAATTCACTTTATTGTTATTGAAATTGTATGATCTTATTATTGATTACCAATATGTTTATGCAACACATTAACTATATCTTGAATTCCCTTGTTCTTCAATCTATCATGAGTAGCTAAACATCTCCGAACACAGTAGAGATGAGACAGTGATTGTGTATTTGTTCTAGTGTTTGTCTTCGTTCATGTAGGTTTGACTAGTTCAAACATCTTCGTAAAACCTAGTTGTCCAGTACTAGTTAAACATATTCTAAAACGTTTTCGGTTAAGGATCATAGATTGAAAACCTACGAAACAAAAGTTATACATTTTCAAATACGTTGTTAAACTGGATTAGCTATTTTATGTACAACAACTTGTGACAAGCATGAACGATTACTCTAGAGCGAATTAGAATAACCTTATCTATCTACTGTGTTTGCTTCTCTTATCTGATCAACTTCATTGTTTGCCTTTTCTGTTAATTTACTTAGTTATTGTTAGTTAAACACTCCAACATAAACTGTTACCGCAAGTAATCTTTTGCACTCATTTGCATGATAGCTTAATTAGTTCCTTAGCGTACAATTATGCGGTTAGCTTATTGTTCTACAATAAATGCTTACTACTTATTTTTTAAAGTATTAGTTTGAGCACATCAGAGGGGCCGACAATATGCCAATATTTTCGAAAAAAGAGAGAATGCATACCATCAGGACCTGGGGATTTAAGTGGGTACATATCAAATAAACCATTTGTTACCTCACATGCAAGTATGCTCGTTTTAGAAGCTGGTTTGTTGCCGTTGCAACCCTTGACGACATATTACTTAGAACCGGCTCAAGATCATCATGTGTTGGCAAACTAGAACTGAAAATCTCATGAAAATAATCCACCGCTATGTGCTTCATACCAACTGTATCCTTCAGTAGAACCCCATCATTACCACGAAGTCCCACAATCTCATTTTGCCTTTTCCGAGTTGATGTACGAGAGGGGAAGAACGCTGAATTTTTGCCGCCTTCAAGTATCCATTGTGCTTTACCCCGTTGCCTCCATAACATTTCCTCTCTATCAAGTTTCTTTCAAGCTCAATCCTCATCTTTTTCAATTCATCAACAACCTCCGAAGTTCGAGTTGCAGGCTGCAACTCGTCGACCTTTTCATGCAGCTGCAGGACAGCGTTTCACACGTGACCATAAGTGTTAAGGTCCCAACAGATTAATCTTGCCCTCAAATCCTCGAGGTTTTCAAAAACTCGTGCATCTGATGCTGGTTTACGACCTTACTGCCAGCATTCCCGGATTATATCCTCGAATTGCTCCTTTGCCCACATGGCTTCGAATCTAAAAATCTTCCTTCCCAACGCATGTTTCAACCCCTTCTCCAAACTCAGCAAAATGGAATACGTCAAGTGTTGCACCCTAACTGAGTTAAACTGTAAAGACTATTCAGATGTTGTTGAACACGATCCAACCTTCTCCATATAATGTCCGATGCGAACCTATTATCAGTCCATGTGAATGGGAAACCACTAAATCCAAGATCAACCAAATCAACCTTAGTTATTGCATCCCTAAACTATCTCATTCACCAAACCGGGGTCGCTATCCCACCCCGTCTCTCTAATTCATCCAAGACCTCATTAAAACCCCCCATACAGATCCATGGGAGCTAGATAAAGTACCAAGATGTTGCAACATATCCCACGTACGTTTCCTATTTGCTTGTACGGTTCCCCATAGAAACCTGTGAAATGCCACGGAGTAGTATGTTGATCAGAAAACATAATAATATCAATATGATTAAGTGAGTAACTTTGGATGGACACATCAATTCCCTTCTCCCAAAGCATCGCCAACCCCCTGACCCTCTTACCGCCACAACTACACCATTCATTGCAAATTTCTTCTTCAACCTATCAATATTTCTCAAACGAACCTTAGTCTCCGCAAGGAATATATGATGGGCTTAAACTCCTTACGCAACTCGCCCAAGGCCCGAACTGTCCAGGGGTTTCCAACACCCTACAATTTCATGCTAAGCAACTCATAATGCTTGGCAGTACTGCTCAACAGTCACCGCCTTAACCTCATCAGCATTATTGCTTGACAAACCTTCAGAAAAATCAATTCGCTTACTAGAGTATTCTGAAACCTCCATCGCAACCATCCTTCTCAAATATGTAAAATACTCTCTCCGTCTTAGATTAATCTTCCCGTATTCCATTTTGGTTCATCTCAATTCATATTCCAATTAAATAAAAAATATCTCAAATATTTTATTTATGTTTTTCCTACTTTATCACTATCTCTCTTACTTTATTCATTATTACCACTCCATCCCTCTAAGAGTGCAACATTTTGGTTTTCCACGAATATTAAGTAAAAATATGCGGTCCCAAAGAAATATTTGGTCAAGAATTAGTTTGAGATAGTAGAAAATACACTTGGGTCCAATATACGTGGTTGAAAATGAGTTTGTATTGTGGAGTTACTTTCCATAAAAAAGAAATGTTGCACTTTTAGTTGGACTCCCTAAATGAAAAATTATAACACTTTTACATGGACATAGGGAGTACTACTTTATCACCATATCTCATACTTTATTACTTTTCTTTTAAACTAGTTCTCGGTCCTGTCGTAGGATGAACCCGAAACGGAGAGAGTATAATGTATCTTGTTTTATCCCACCCCCTTGTCTTCGCCATTAAAAAATCAGGAATGTTAAACGCATAACAACTTTTACTAAACGCAAGACGTAATTTTTATATATTACGAATGATATCACAACCATTGCAATTAACATAATAGTTCTACAATTTTAAATAATTACAATATTGACCAGATCTGGCAGCTCCGATAAAGCTCCGATCTGGAGCTTTGCACAGCTCCGATCAAAATATCGGAGCTTGAATCTAGATCTGGCGAGAATCACCGATCTGCATGTCTTGGTCAATCTCGAATCTGACAAGGTGATCAAACCAGATTGGAGAAGGGACCTTTTTTTTTAATTTTATTTTAATTTTTTGTAAAATTATTTTTGTAAAGTTAGTTAATTAAATTATACTAAGCAGTTAAGCAATTAAACAGTTAATAACGACTACGAATATGAATTATAACCAAATAAAAATCTCAGATTCATTATTATTTTTAATGTATAACTAATGATTTTATAATATTAATTTTTTTATATTATGACATCGTAGTGTATATAAGTTTATATGTTTTCGAAGATGTAATAGTTTATTATATTTTTACAAAAATTAAAACTAATTCTATTTGTATATAATGTCAAAGGTATTTTATAATACATAAAAATATGTACTGTATCTGGTTGCGTTTAATAAGAAATATACAACATGCTAAAAAGTCATTGCCTAATAGATCCATCCTTTATTCTTTCATTTTGTTGTTGTTGTCCGTGCGGCCTTTATGTTGAATATTGAGCCACCTTTATACATTTTCTGCTAAGAAGGACTAGAAGATACTACTCCACTCTCTGAAATTCTCTAAATTTCACTCTCGCTCGAACTCAATTCTCGTTTTCTTGGCGATCGGAATCAACAAACAACTAGAAAGCTGCAGACCGGTGTTGAGATACCACATGGTAATATACTTACTTTGGTTCGTTCTTCTTCCAGTTGCTAATGTTACTGTTTCTCAAAATCTGCAGATTCAAGAAAAAGAAAGTCACCAAGCAGAACAAATACAAGAGGTTCAAATCTGATTTAAGGTATGCTTCGAATTGAGATCCAAGTTTAAATTATCTCACTTTTGGATTTATCTCCCAATGGCATTCTTTAACGCTTTCAATGGAGTCTCAAGTTGGTATTATATTTTTGGGAAGATTCATATACCCTATTAGCTCACCAATAGATTATCAATTACAATGTAATATAGTTAGATTATTTCTAATTACATATGTATATTCAAAAGTCAAACTAATATAGAAATTGCCAAACACATCCTTATATTCCATATTATCTTGACCTAATATTAACAAGAGAACCTTTATATATACCTCAAATATACTCCCTCCACCCTGTGTTCATCTTTCCGCGGGTGTAGTTTTAAGAGAAAATTGAATAAAGTAAAAAAATATAATATAGTAGGAGAGATGTTGATAAAGTAGGGAAAAGAATAAAAAAATTAGGAGAGATAGTGTATAAAATAGGAGAAAGATTTTTCATTTAAGGGATTAGAAGACGAAGTTGAGACGGACCAAAATGGAATACGGGAATATGAAGCTCGATGGAGGGAGTATTTTTTATTTTACAAATTTATATTATTTATTCCATATTATATTATTGTCTACAAAAACCAAACATTCATCTATAAAACAAAAAATGGGAATTAATATTTTGTTTTATAATTATACAGCAAACAGAAAATACAAATCGAACAAATTTTTTATTGTACATATGTACAAAATTATTTTGCTAGATTTTTGTTGTACATCTGAATATGAATTCTCCAAATATTTCATTTAATTTCACTTTATATGTTTGTAAATATTGATCCTTTTGTGTTTTTATAATATTTTTTGATTGGTTTTATCTCCTTCTCCTCCTGAGAATATTTACTAGGTAATTTTTGTATCAAGTGTCTTGGGATTAAACGTAAACTGGGTTTAGAATCACTAACTATTAACAATTGAACAACTGGATTCGTTAGAATTAATTTTCTAGGAACAAAATACAAATGTGTTTTCTCATTTTCTAGGAACATGATATCATCGGATAAAATTGTCAAAAAACAATATAAATCCGGAAAAATATTGAATAATATTTTGATTATATATTGTTCTCGTATATGGCCTATGACTCAAACAATTTAAGAAATAAAATTTTCAAATTTGTTGAATTCGAGGATAATGTTATACTTGCTCTTAAAAAAAAAGAATAATTTTTTTTAAAACGTCAATGGAGACTCGAACCCCCACTTATTGGTTGGAGTTGAAACTTATTACCAACTGAGATGCGCTTCATTGTAAAAAAAAAGAATAATGTTATACTACAAAAAAACAATAATGAAAGATAAAGGGTCTTAGTTGAATTAGGGAAAGTATGAGTGATTACTTTGCAAAATTAAAAAATAAAGCCATGTTTGGGTGAAACTCTTTGGTATGATAGAGACTATTGATCGGGCAGTGTCTAGATTAATTCATGAGAAATGTTTAGATTTCTTATGTACTGTTTTGAGGTTGTATGAAAAAGTTTGAAGTTAAAGTTTTATGAAAAATATTTTATATTTCATGAAACATGTTATGTGTTGGCAGATAATTTTATGACCTCACGCTAATGTCCTTCAACGGCTGGCTACAGTAGTATTCTTTAGTCTTTTGATTCCTGTGTGATTTCTAGCACCATGATTAACCGAAACTACATGCTATTTTTTACAGTAAGCAGCACTGAAGGAAACATTAATGGGCCTTCCTTCAGTGGAAAATCTCTCCTGGTATCTGGCAAAAGCAAATTCTTCTGAAAAGCCAAGAAGAAATAAATTCAATAAATTCTCCGTTATTATAGATATTTTTCATCACCTTCCCTGGAACAGGGACACAATTATATGTGTGCTACGTTATACTTTTTCGTTCATCTCAAATTTGGAGCATTCTGACGACTTCACTGAAGCCATTACGGCTCTTGATGAAATTGCTAAATGTGTTAGAGATGAAACAGTTAGAGCGGAAAATATGCATAGTATTTTTGTATTTCTTCATGATGCAACAGACAAAGAAGACCATATCCCTAAAATTGAGACCAAGCAGAGAGAGTTGTCTGAAATGCTTGTAAACTCTTTCTTTCCAGAGGTGGTGCCCAGATTCTTTACTGTCCCAAGGAGAGACCAGTTACCTGAAAGTAACAAACACCTCCATCCAAATGAAATACTGGCTGGTTTCATGAATTTCCTTCTCCAAGTATTGTATCATGAATCAAATATTAGTGAGGATAAGGTGCAATGGTGGGCCCTCATGCGCAAGGAACTCGCTTTCCTCCTTGCTGTACTTGGGGATATACCATTTCAATGCATTCATCATGAGCTTGTGGAACAAGTCATCAATCTTTTGGCAGAGTTTGAGATGCTGGCGAATGAGGCAGGTAGCTTGGTATACGATGTTATTTTTGCCATTAATCAGATGGAGGCCAACAAGTTTCATGCTGAAACACTTGCTTGGTCAGCAAAGGTTGACCTCCTGAATGATAAGATCAAAAAATACTGCTCCAACTTCTCAGAGCTTAACATGTCGGCAATATCAAGATCTATTGTGATTGATTCGTTTTTTATCGTTCATTCCCTCATTGAAGATATTGAGAATCTAATGAATCAGGGACTAAAGTTAAATCATGGTGATGTTGTAATGGAGCATATGAAAGCACTTCATGGCGAGTTGACACTGACACAAAGCTATATCAATGAAATGCAAGACAATGAAGAGAAAGAGGGCCTCGTCCCAATCAGAGACCTTTCTTACGAAGCTGAGTATCTCATCAACTCTCTTGTTGTGGGAAATATTCATATTTGGTATCTACATCTCAGGCTCCCATCTATCATCCACATGATTAAGCTGGCTCTTATTGGACTTCAACATATATCAGATAGTAAGTTCATGAAAGCTTCTGATGAGAAAGAACCATTTATGACAATTGGAAATACTGCAACCATAGATGAGAATTGCTTTCTGGACTTCAATGATGACAGTGCGTTAGAAGCTAGTTACAAACATATGCCTTGTAACTTAAAGCCATGCTTTTTGTATTTTGCTGCATTTCACAAAGCTTCTGAAATCTCACGAAAGGAGATAACATTGATGTGGATTGCAGAAGGTTTCATTCAGAAAGAAGGAAATAAGAGCGTAGAAGACACCGCAGAAACATATCTATTAGATCTCATAAACAGAAATTTGGTGTTGATTACAAAGAAGGGATCCAATGGTAGAATAAAAAAGTGCAAGATCCAGAGTCTATTGCATGGATTTTGTGTAAGGAAAGCTCAGGAAGAAAACTTCATCAAGGTTAACTAGTAAGTGTGCTGAATATCCATTTCCTACAAGAAATCTTATAATATGCTTAATTGTATCAAAACAGTTCCTCTAAGTTTAAAATATGTGAATAATAATTGATTCATTAATTTGAGTACAAATTGCTGATTCATGTTATTCTTTTTGTAGTTGTGGCTTCTCTATGTATGAAAGATATCAGCGGTTGTGTGTTCCATTTCCATTTAAAGACTCGTATATTTTTTGGAGACCTTTTGGCCTCCATTGTCGGTCATATAGCGACAGCTTTTTCCAGAGTTCATACTGTTTTCGGACAATGGCACTCCTGAAGGCTGTGTATGAAGCGTCACCAGCAGCATTAGCATTTCCAGCTCAATTGAGGTACTTGGGTGTTCATGGTCAGTTATCTAGTAAAATGGTGTCCAATCTTGTGAACCTGGAATATATTTATGTAAGGAACGAAGTAATAAACAAAACAGTTTATGTACCATCAGTGGTTCTAAGTATGGTGAAGTTGAGACACCTGGTGATGGAAGGAAAAGCAGAGTTTGAGTTTGAAGAGGATTGCAGTAGTATTATGGCAACAAATCTAAGAACTTTGTCACGTGTCCGGTTCAATGATAAGAAGAATCTGTATTTACTGAAATACTGCCGCCCACTTCTAAATAAACTCTGGAAATGGTTCTTTGCCGATAAGAATAATGGAATGAAGGATGCACTGGATATATTGAGATGCTTCCCAAATCTCCATAAACTCCAATGCATCATTATAACTGGCACAAAATTTCCCGATCTTAGTTTCATGGCTGCACTCGACTCGCTGAAATTGTGTTTCAGGTCTGAATGGAATTCTTCAGCTTGGTCTATGAGAATAGCATGGTCAAAGATTAAGATTCCATCGACCATAAAAAAGGTGTCTTTAGTAGGGAAATGTTATCTGTCTTGGGAGATGATGTCAACAATTGGGAGACTGCCCAACCTTGAGGTTCTGAAATTGAATAGCGATGCCTTTATGGGAGAAGTATGGGAGACGAGAGATGGTGAATTCCAAAAGCTCAAGTCCTTGAACATTAACATATGTTCTTCCTTAAAGGTGTGGATGTCTTGCAGTTACCATTTTCCCGTACTCGAGTGCCTAGTGCTGCATGATTGCTTTGACCTAGTGGAGATTCCAATAGATTTTGCCAACATTCCAACTCTGCAGAGGATTGAGCTGTTGCATTGCACCAATGGGACTTGTTTATCTGCTCTTCAAATTCATATAGGAAAACAAATTCAGGTCGACCTTCGAGATCAGAAAGTAATGGAGGAGCTCAAAAACCGTAAGTATGGTTTATTTAATTATTATTATTTCAATTTATAATTCACAACATTTCTTCCTTTTATTATCTGAAATGTCCTTTTCTGAATTTAACAATCTTCTTGCAGAGAAAATTTTGCTCTTTATAGACAGCCAACACAAGTCTTACAAGTTAATCATAAATATTCATTTAAATTATATAACATGAAACTTTACTTACTAGATAGTACAATTGCTCACAAATAATCAGCACAACGTCATTACTTTTGATCTGATCATCAGTGTCATAGCTTGGGTTTACGTTTGTTATTTCGCCTTATTACAGAATGTCGTTGCAAACTTGCAGTCTTAGGCCATGTCAGAAAACAGGCTTTACTTATGTATGCATTTTACATTATGAAAGCCTGAAAGGCAAGTAATGAAATAGATATTTGCAGAATAATTCTCTCAATATTCGTCTAAGGTGTTTATGGTTTCTGTCTCTTCGCGGCAAATTGTGAGTTAGTATGCATATTTGATTCTATCAACATATTTTCGCATACAATTAGTTCATGACAAAGCAAAACTCATTCAATATTTTCCTTTAGTCTGAAATCAATCAACACACCCAGCTCTTCATAATCCCTTTCCGCATATGCTCCCATTAGGATAATAGTATTTTTTTGTATCCAAGTTTATGCAGAGGTTCTCCCTCTACTTTCATGTTTTTCAACATGTACATGATGTTTAACTATATAGATGTCTGTTTATTGTGCACAAAATCTTTTTGTTTGATGTCTGTATTCTGTAAGTTCTCTATCTATCTTAAACTCATGAGGAAATATTTATTTGTTGAACTTAGAAGGTCTGGGTCAGCCCTTGTCTGATTTTTATAGCTAGTAGATTAGTTTAAGCAAGATGGTGAGATTGATAATCATTCATTTGGCTAAGATTCCATAAACACATATATGCAGTAATGCAGATGCAAACAATATTTTTATGCAACAAGTAATTTAAAGTGTTCATCACACATCGCATTCGAGTCATTTGACATCGCATTAAACGTGGTGCACTTCAACTAGTATAATAATATATAATGTTTACCAAATGTAACAGCAACACACGATGACTTGATGAACCTCTGGATATGCATGGATGAATATTTCAAAGTTGGAGGCTGTGAAGGATTTATTGACAAGTTATCAGTAATAGATCAAACAGAGGTGGAGACGACAAGAGGTAATGTGCCTCCTCTCATGCCCACTTTCACATCCTTCGTAAATAACTTATATGCATACTCCGTATATTGTATGGTGATATTTACATTTTATTGCTTTCGTCAATACGTTTTTTGATATTTTCTTTAATTTCGATGATCTTTTTCTCCATATATAAGTTTGGGTTAATAACAATTGAAGGTTTCCTCCATATGTCAGTTTTTCGTATTCTATTTGATCTTCAATTCTCAGGTATTACTATATATAGTGCATCAATGTCTCTATATATCTATTCTTTTTTTATTTAATTTTGTATAGTTACTTAATGGTACAGGTGATGATGAAGTGTCTGAAGAATTTGTAAAGAAACTGACAATTAAAGATCAAACAGAATATGAAACAACAACATCAAATGACGAACCACTGATTTTCATGAATCATCACAGCTATTTTGTTGTTGTTAGTTATGCACTGCAGTTCTCGTCCGATTCAGAAAATCTCGCATTCATGCGTCTTCGTTGCATTGCTGAATCATACATCATCTGGAAAGAATTAATCTCAAAATATCCATGCTATGTTGATGAAATTACAAAAACCAGAAGAGAGTTCTCAGACATGCTCGTGAACAATTTCATTTCACTAGTGCAAAAGTTCTTTAAATTCCCAAAGATGGAACTACTGCCTAACAATGTTGACAAGCAGCTAAAGAAAAATGAAATTCTTGCAAGTTTCATGAATTTCCTTCTCCAGATATTGTTATGTGAGATCAACACCGACTCAGCTGGGGCATATAAGTTTTCTCTACTTCAAAAGGAACTTTCTTTTCTTCTTGTAGTACTCGGGGATTTACCATTCCAACACGGTACTCATCATGAGCTTCACGAGCAACTCAACAATCTCTTGGCAGAGTTTGAAATGTTGGCCAACAAAACAGGTAGCCTTCTTCTTTCGTGTGTCTTTCCGTTTAAGCCAATGAAGGTCAGCAGGTTTCATGTTGAAACAAATGCTCTACTTGAAATGGCTAAGCTCTTGAATGCCATGATTAAAGAATACTGCAACAATTTCTCTACGCTTCCTGTGTATGCAATTGTGAGGTCTAGCAGTGTTGGTTCATCCTTCGTTGTTCACACTCTAGTTGAAGATATTCAGAGTATTCTCATGCATGGCCAATTTGGAAGGTTTACTCTTGATAATGCAGTAAAGGAACAGATCGAAACACTCTATGGGGAGTTGTCACAAAGCTTTATCAATGTAACAGGAAACAATGAAGAGAGAGGTGGTCTCATCCAGATTAGAGACCTGGCATATGAAGCCGAGTATCTCATTAACTCTCTTGTTGCAGGAAATATTCATATTTGGTATGTAAATCTCAGACTCCAACCTATCATCCAGCAGATTAAGCTTGCGGATAAGGGCATCAAGGTTTATGATGGAAACGTATCATTTCCAACTACGGGAAATACTGCAACCATACATGAAAATCAATTCATTGATTTCAATCATGACATCACACAAAAGATCTTGAATGATCTTATTAGAACAACAGATACCTCCCGTCAAGTAATTTACATTTGCGGGATGCCTGGTATTGGGAAAACAACTACAGCTAAGCATTTGTACAAGGGTTGCTTGCGCTTTTTCGATCGACATGCCTTCTGTGTTGTCTCACAAAACTACAGTGTGAAAAATTTATTGATCGAAATATTGATGAGTCTGAATGGTGGGGGAGATGAGAGCGAACTGTCGGAAAAAGATGTTGCGGACTTGGGTGTCCTAATCCACAAAATTTTGTCTACAAGGAGATACATTATTGTTCTAGATGATGTTTGGCATTATGCCGTGTTGGATAAGCTCCAAATATACTTTCCCAAAAACAGAAAGGGAAGTAGGATAATAATAACTACACGAAATGAGGATGTTTCTCTGAGTGATAGTTTTATTTATAGGCTTCCATTTCTTTCAGGAGATCAGTGTTGGAAGCTACTGAAAGAAAAGGTATTCGCCGAAGATACACTCCCTTCACATTTGGTTATTGTTGGAAAGAGAATTTCAGCTAGATGCTCGGGCATACCGTTGGCCGTAGTTAGCATCGGAGGAGTTCTTCTTAACTTAGAGAAGAAAGAAAGTGAATGGGAAAGAGTGGAAAAGGAATTGGAGGATATCCTATTGGATGACCAGAGTGACTACAAAAAGATAATGGAGCTCAGTTATCAACACCTGCCTCATCATATGAAACCATGCTTTCTCTGTATTGCTACGTATTCAAAAGATACTGAAATCTCGACTAAAGAACTAGCAAGGTTTTGGATATCCCAAGGATATATACAAAAAGATGGAAACAAGAGTCCGGAGGAAATTGCTGAAATGTATCTTTCAAATCTAATCAATAGAAGCTTGGTGATGACTGCAACAAGAAGATATATTGGAGGGATGAAAACATGTAGAGTTCACGATCTACTGCATGATATTTGCATTAAAAAAGCCGATGAAGAAAACTTCAACTCTACCAAGTAAGCTAATTACAGTATTAAGATATGTTCTTCTTAACACTTCCTTCCTCCTGTTAATTGTCACTGGAATAATATTTATTAATTAATTCGAGTTGTTAATTGATACTTTCAAGCTAAAGGCATTCATAATTGTAGTTATTCTTGTTGTTGCAGTCTATTATCTACATACAATAAACATCAGCATTTGTGTCTTCCATCTTCATCAAATAACCATTGGAGACCATTCGGCCACCATTTCCGGTCCTTTAGAGGTCATTCAAAGCAATCATCCGGTTTTCGGACTATGGCACTCCTGAAGGCCGTGGATTTATTTCAAAAAGAAAGATTTGAGCCCCTAATATTTGATCTACCATGGCAATTGAGGTACTTGGGTTTTAGTGGTATTCATATCCCAGCAACAATGGTGGACAATCTTGTGAACCTTGAAGTTATTTGTGTAAGAGCTGGCTTTAACGAAGTTGTCATACCTTCGGTGATTATGAGAATGACCAAGTTGAGACACCTGTTTGTAAGACACAAGGGTAAGTTTGAAGATAATTTCAATAGTAATATCTCAGAAACAACAAATCTAAGATCTATGTCACGTGTTGTGATTGGAAGTAAGCATGATCAGGAGATATTGAGAAAGTCACCACATCTCCGAACACTTAAATGCATTTGTGATGGTGAAATATTTCCTGATCTTAGTAGCCTTGCTGAACTCCAGTCATTGAGAATAGAATATGAGCGTTATTTCAAATGTGGAATAAAACTGTCAAAAGATAGATTTCCCTCCACCATAAAGAAGCTCTGTTTGAGTGAGAGTAAATTTGGATGGGAGGAGATGTCAATAGTAGGAGAATTGCCGAACCTTAAGGTGCTCAAATTGGAGTACAACGCTTTTGTGGGAGAGGAATGGAAGACTAAAGATGATCAGTTCAAGGAGCTGAGGGTCTTGAAGATTAATTGTTTGGATCTAAAGCAATGGCGCACTGAGAGTAGTCATTTCCCCATGCTTGAGCAATTGTTGTTGTCGGGCTGCTTTGAACTACTGGAGATTCCCAGTGACTTGGGGTACATTACAACGCTCCAGAGTATTGAGTTGAACATGTGTTCGAAAGGGGCGTGTTTATCTGCAATTGTAATAGAACAAGAACAACTTAAATATGTAAATCACCTCCAGGTTGGCATCTTGGACCCGAAATGGACAAAGGACGAATTGATGGAGGAGTGTACTGAATTAACGCGGGAGTCTGACAGTAAGCTCTTTTCTCATTTTCCTATCTTTTTTTTCTAAATCTTTCTCCAAATTTGAATTTTAAACTTTTCCGATTCCATGTAGGTGATTAACGACAAACCTGAGTGCCGGAAAATGTAAGAACTTAGTTTCTTCTTCTGTTTCTTTATTTTCTATGTCAAGAATCAAAGTTTAAGTACAAAAGCAGAAATTTCCAACTTGAAGAACGAAGAACCTTAAGTTTCTCGAGGACATCAATGAACACAATAGAACACCATTACATGCTTTGGAATCATGATTCCTACTGCATGAGACACACAAGAATCAGACTAATTCTCCTAAACCATTAATGGGAGCGGAGAAACTCTGATCTCTCTCTTTACTCTAGCTATGAATCTAATCTTTTCAGTTACAAGTAATTGTTTTGATTTATAACTGTCAATTCACCAATATATATGTATCAGTTTATACTTCAGGAATGGACAAAAGAGGTGTTGATGAGCGAGGATGCGGGAGGAGGATACACATGAGAATAAGGCATATTATTAGTACTTTCTCCATCCCATCCCATATATCTCATTTTAATTTTTTGGGTCAACCGTATTCAACTTTGAGACTATGAACTAATCTTAAACGGCAATTGTAAAATGTTCAATTAAATTATACCGGAAGAAGAGTATCGGTCAATTTCTACTATTGGAGCTACATGCCCTTTCAAACCAGAAGGTAGTAGTAGTAGCTGGGGCAAAGCACATTCCCTAGTTTTTCTCACAGTGCTTATTTCCATGTCAGATAATCTTCATTTTCTCTGATCTATAAATACTCCCTTGTTTAGTTAATTCAGTCGTTTTGTCCACGTAAACATGATAACACCATGCCAGATTAAATCAGTGCACTTACCTTCACTGAATCTTAACTTGAGTTGTTTTCTTAATAATGCAATCACAGGTCATTGATAATTTGATATATAGACTTAATAGTCACATGCCCATTGATATATAGTTTGTTCACCTTAGCTTAATATAAGTCTCCAGTGAGTATTGGTCTCTCCTCTTTCCTTCAATGAATTTTGTGAAGAAAATACAATTTTCGTATAGATTGACAGCACATCGCAGTCCAAGGTAAACGGAGTTTCCTGGAGATTCAGCTGTTAGGTCGTCACAAAATTTTAACAGCAGCAAAATAACTCGTGGAACTACAATCTGGACGGTGGAGATTGGAATCAAATCAGGTTTAATAGGTCAAACTGTGTTTTCAGTTAAGCAACATATTACAGAAAATTATGATCCGATCTCATATGATATCGTAATCAATGTGATTGTCCATGCCTATTTTTCTTTTGTATCCTTTCTCCCTTTTATCTTCCACTGCAGAACTCCCATATACAGAACCTCACGTTCGATATATTCACAGTATATACAGAAACTCACATTCGTATACATCTTTCGAGTTCTACTCTGATCGAACAGTCCACTGCTATTGATCTCCTCTCGTGTTCGAACATTTTTCTTTAATCTGTCGAACTTCTCCTCTGATCGAACAATCCACGTTGTCGATCCCCTTTCGTGTTCGAACAGTTTTCTTCAATTTGTCGAACTTTCTTCTATCCTCCTGCAATTGTCCGCAATCGTCGTCTCTGTCCAGCTATCGCCCAGCCTGTTCGATCTTCATTGATCGCCTCTGCAATTGCTCCCGATTGTCGATCACCCACTTATCCGACGGACAGTCCTCCGGCCAGGTCTTCTTCTCTTGATTACGTAGTGGCTTTCTCTTCTTCTAATGCAATTGAGTTGTTTCTTCTCCTGCAGTCTAATGCTGCGTTTTCTCCACGCGTCATCGATTTCCTCGAGCAACTGTCTCCGCTCCATTCTGAGATCTAATTAAACTTCCGAAGCCGCACGTCCTGATTAAAAGGGTTCTTCTCATCCCCAGATCAACCTGACGCGCCACCAGGCCCATCCCACACAGCTTTCTAGTCCGAAGCTCCTTTTGTAGTTAGAGTTCGAGAGTTTTTTGTTTCATCGCCAGTCGTTCGAGCTAGCTGTATGAAGCTCTTGCTCCGTTGTATCTTGGACTATTGTGTTCCCATGTTGACCCCTATCTGCCTACTCAGGACTATCTATATGTGATCACTTATTTGATCCTTCTTTTTCTATCTTTGTGTCTTATATTCTCTCCTATTTTGAATGTAACTTATTCTACCCGAATCTTGCAGACTCGAGCACCTCACTGGAGTAGAGTAAAATATTTGGGTTCTCGTTGCCCATAACCAACTGCCCATCAGTACCGTCCATCATTCGGTCATACATTTTACCTCGTTTGCTCTCGTACAATATTCGTAGAACGTCATGGATGAAATCTATTGATTCTTACCTATGAGTCGATTTATTACCAAAGTACTTTCACAAATATTGTTTGACGATTTTCAGTACATTCTCAACGTTTATCAAACTTCCGTTTCGACTGAGGTAAGTGTTAGAAGTATAATTAGATTAGGACACATTTATATTAGTACTTAGAATTATTATTAAATTAGAATTTCTTATTATATCTAGTTATATATATATGTAAGGGATTGATGAATGAGAAGATGTTGGGGAAAATAATTATTTCAATAATAATAACTATGTGCATATGCATTTGTAGTTCTTGTTTTGGTTAATATGTTTAAGAGTCTATGATTCTTTTGTTGAGTGCGTGCTTGTGTGTATGTATGCAAGAGGCTTTGGTTTTCGTTAATTGGTCAATGTACTGCCTCTGCTATACAGTTGATTAACCTATCAGTTAATATATGAAACAGTTTAACAGATAATACACTTCTGCTCTTCTGCATAGGAAGCTGATTATGGTTGTGAACAGAGGATAATTTTGCATATAATTTAAACGTGTCTAGTGTTTCAGGATCATGGTTCTGACTTCTGAAAACAGCTCCAATCGGGTCTGAATTTGGGGCTGAATTCAGACTAATTGCAGTTTCGATCAGACCTCCCTCACTACGACGTAATTGCCAGAGAAGAAAGAAAAGAATGGAGGAGGAGCAGGAGGAAGAAGGGAAAGAGAAGTGGGCGACAGGGTGTTATTGACATTTTATTTTTATTTTCTGAAATATGTATTTTACTTTTTATTTTGTTATTTAAAGTTTAAAAAAAAGCATTAATACTTAGTTGGCAGTCAAAATTGAGTTTGATTGGCCGAGTGGTATGACACATCAACAACCAAGGCCAAAATTGTTTCATAATTCTTAATACTGTCAATTTTTTAAAACTTGGGGACTACAATAACATAGATCAATTCTTCTTATTTTAAGAGAACAAACGTTGAACTGTATGTGTAAACCTCCAACTGACATGATCATTTATGTCTTTTTTCCCATTACATATGCATCCTATAAAATGTAATCGAAAGTGAATCTCTGAGACTCTATGAGTGATTGGAATAGAATTTAATTGGTCTTTTTCAGTTGAAATTAAATTTTTTGCGTATAAAACACTTAATTTGAATGGGGAAATGGCCGCTCCAAAGTATCACAGCCCCTCTAAGTTTCATTAGGGTTTAAGGTGTATAAACTATTGCTTATAAATGGTAAGCAATGGTATTGAGGAAAATCCTTCCCCACATCATCTTTGCTCATAAAATGTGTCTCGCTCGAAAAGTCTACTCCCATTGTAATGAGACGATTGTACCTCCAAGCAATGAGAATATGTCATTTCATCGTTTAGTGCCACTGTAAGTAATAGTGGTATGACATGTGCTATAGTAAATATTAATAATGTTTATAGTGTCACTAAATATTTAAAGAATATTTTTTATGAGATTTCTTAAAATTACTATTACAAATAAAGGGTTTGACATAAATTATTATCAAGCTAGTCAAGTGTGTTTATATCCTATACTTGTAATCCCTCTTAATTAAAGTTTTCTTTTCTCTCGATACTCGTTTTACTCTTTACAACATACTAGTTCATTTATACAGTAAACACAGTTCTACTCAAACCTCCTAAATTATTGTACCTGCTATTTGCTTGTATAGCAACCACTAAATGATTCAAGAGATGTTCTGGTTTCTGATTCTAAACATATTAAGGTTGGCTCGAACGGTAGTTTGATGGAGAGTTTGAAACTCCATCAAACGTTTCCTACTTGCTCTATCCATGGTTTGATGGAGCCATTTGAAAATTACATGCGGGTTTGATTGACAATAAACTTCCCATGTCCTCTTTTATTATCTTTACTTTTTGTCGTTTCGTTTATCTTTTCTTTCTCGGTCTCGTTTATTTATTTTATTACTTTATTTTATTTACTACTTTTTTATTTTCATTCTATTTCACATTTTATTTGATAAACTATATATAGTTTTAATATATTCAAATTCACTAAAAAAACTACATAAAATAAATGCACTTCAAGAAAATAAAAAGGTTACAAATTATAAATATAAACGAACTCCCATGTTATAAATTTATGTGATGTAATCTTTTATCTCAAATATTATAATATTTTTAATAAGTATTGTATTGTTTATTCTTGAATATTGTAATTTTAATTTTAATTTTATATTATTTTAATTCATTAAATAATTAAAAATAAATAAGAAGTTTTAAAAGAAATGAGAAAAGAAAATGAAAAGGTGAGTATGATATAGTTGATGGAATTATGACTTGAGAGTTTTAAAGAGTTTTTTTTTCCTTTCTTGAGTTCAAAGTGCTTCCATTCATAACAGCAAAGAGCCTAATCAGAAAGGTACACAACCATCACTATCTACACCTATGTCTTTGGCTAGACAAAATTTAAACTACGACTAACATGCTGAAAGTAAATACTACTCAGCAAATCTACTTTACCTTTAATGAAATATATGAAGTGAGCAGCCTTAGAAATACTAGGTGAATGCGAATTGATGTCCTGGATAACAGATAGACAATCGCCTTCCATAATGACATGCTGCCAGTTATTTTCCAAGGCTAATTCAATTCCCACAACCATGGTAATAGTTTTCGCAGTAGTGGCTGATCCAACATTATGAAGACAAGCCAACATTTCACCCAAGTGGTTCCAGCCATCAAGTTGTTGCAGGAGAAAGATGCGTCTATATTGACTTTAACAGCAGGGTGGATTGGAGGAATCCACTCTACTCCCCAAACCCAAGGGTAATGAGTAGCCATCCGCTCCTTTGCTTCCTTATCCCGAGCAATATAATTTTTTGCATCCACAACAAGATCCAAAGGTTCCGGACAATCTTTCTCATGAACGACTCTGTTACGGTTAAGCCACAACGTGCAGCAACAAGTAAAAAAGCACATAAATTGTTCAGATGTCAGCACCTGTTTCAGATTGCATATCCAATCCCATATGTCAGTTACATGAGAGTCATAAACCACATAAGGGTGTTCAGATAACGCCCACACAACACGAGTAATAGTTTCGTTAGACTCTTTGCAATGCATACAAAGACTATCCACATAAATCTTGCGCCTCATTACATTAACAACTGGTAATCCCCCTTTAAGAAGTCTCCATAGAAACACCTCCAATATATTAGGTACATCCGTCTTCCGCACGAAGTTCCAGTTCATATTGTGCCCACTATAACTAGAAGAAGCAACAGCTTGTTTCGACTTCTTCATATGTTGGCAATATGATATGCAAATCTAACTGAATAATGATCGAACCACCTCTTTGTATCCACATAACCATTACAGCCGACCGGCCGGGATAGTGAGGATAGAATCGATGTCATCCTGCCAGAAGAGGGACTGAAGACAGTTAACATCCCAATTTCCAGTTTGCGCATCCATAAAACTAGGCACAACAACGTCCCCAAGCTCATAAAGATCGGAAGTGAAAGGTTTCCGTCCTGACTCCCGCGAAATCCAATTGTCATTCCAAACACTAACCTTACTATCATCCCCAATCCTCCAAATAATTTCATGTTTTTTTAATTTAATAATTTCATGTTTAACAAGGTCCAAAGCTGAGTATAGACTCCTCTAAGTATAGGAAGATTTTTGGTTAGGAACAACATCCAAGATATCACAACAAGGAAAATATTTGACCTTCAATACCCTACTAAGCAAAGAATCCGAATTTTGAATAATGCGCCAAATTTATTTACCTATCATGGCCAAATTGAAAGAACTCAAATCATAGAATCACAACCCCCCATCTCTCTTACTATTACAAAGATCATCCCAATTTACCTAAAGTATCTTCTTATCTTGACCATTTCCTCACCAAAACCTAGAAATGATAGACTCTAATTCATGAAGTAAACATTTGGAAAGTTTAAAACAACTCATAACATATGTAGGAATGGATTGAAGAACCAATCTAATAATAACTTCTTTCCCCGCCTTAGATAATAATTTTTTCTCAGACCCCTGAATTTTATTCCACAAACGCTCCCGAATCCAACCAAAACCTCACGCTTAGATCTCCCCAAATCCGTAGGAAGGCCTAGGTACTTCTCATGCTTCTCCACAACACGAATCGTGAGGCAACACTTGATTTCTTCACTCTTATCACTACTAGTGTTACGACTAGAAACCGTCGTAGATTTCTCCAAATTAATAAATTGACCATAGGCTAAGCTATAGAGATGAAGTATACGATCAATAGATTCAGTGTCTACCCTAGATGCTTCACAAAAAATGAGTGTATCATCCGCAAACAATAAATGGTAAACACTAGGATCATTAGGAATAACAACCACACAATTCACCAACCCCCTTCTCTCATGATCAACAAGAAGAGAACTAAAAGTTTCAGTACAAATAAGAAAAAGCTAAGTAGAAAGAGGATGATCTCCTTGTCTAATTTCCCTCTCAAGTTTAATGGGACCAAAATTCACCATTAATATGGACAAAATAAGACACGATTTTCACATAGATCATTATGAGTTGGATAAAACGATGCTCAAAGCCTAACTTTACTAACACACATTCCAGAAAAAGATCACTCCACCCTATCACACACGTTTTACTCATGTCAATCTTCAAAGCCATAAAAGTATCGTTGCCTTTTGTTTTACATTTGAGTCATAAGAAACTAAAACATTGTCAGTATTCAAGCGAGTAGGTATAAAGGCAGATTGAGTTTCAATAATGATTTCATTCATGTGAGGTTTCAATCTATTGGTAGCAAGTTTAAAGATGACATTACTCAAGCTAATGTGTCTGAATTGGGTGATTAAATCAGACTTTTGACACTTAGGGATAAGAATAATATGGGTAATGAAGTATAATGTTTAGGGAATAATTATTCATAAAGGCTAGAACACTGTCTACAACATTTTTACCAACAACAGACAATAATTTCTGATAAAATAAGGCAGACAGCCATCTAGACAAGGAGATTTAGTAGGGTACATATAAAAAAGAGAGCATATTTTACCTCATTAGGAGTGAAAGAACGAGCAAGATCCCGATTGAATGGTTGGTCCACTTTCGAACTCATTGTATCCACCACAATAGCTATATCCACATCCAAGGGTTGTTGACTCGTAAAGATTGAGTTGAAATAATCCACAACAATGTTACCCATTTCCTGCATAGATACCCGCAAATTTCCAGTACTATCTCTTAACCCATCGATGAGGTTTTTACTGTGTCGTTTCGAGGCCTGAGAGTTGAAGAATTTGGTATTTCGATCTCCTTCCACTAACTATTGTTTCTTGGCCCTTTGTTTCTAAATATACTCCTCACTATCCAGCAAGTGCTCCAGATCGGATTTTAATTGATTCTCCTTCTCTTTAACAACAACAGTGAAAAGTTGTCTTCTGAGATGTTTCAATTCGCCATTAACCTTTCTGATTTCCTTTTGAATATTCGGGAATTTGGATTCACTCTAGTTTGCCAGACCCACCATGCATACACTGATCGATGTTGACAATCATGTTGTTGTCTTCCTTCCACAAATCTCTGACCGTTCTCAAATTGGAAGGGTGGTCTCAAATTGGTTGCTCACCGACTGACGGATTCAGACATGCGAGGCGAGTTGGCCAGCTTGTCAACTAGCTGAAAAGGTGGCGAGGTTATTGAGTCAAGTAGTATAGACTACTTGGTTGGATCGATGACTCACCTAGGTGGGTTAGCTAACTGACATTTAAAATTCCACTCCGTATGAAGTCATGATGGACTTGTTAATGGATCGTGAATTGGGTCGCATCTTTGATGAGCTAGAATATAAATCTCGTTGGTAAAGAGTGAATTTGGCAATCAGACCCATGCCGGAGGCCTCTCTGCACTGGGCTACAACCTACCTTGTTGCCCTTGAAGGCCCCTTTCGCTTGCTCTTTAAGCCTTCATGTATATACTGTGTACCTTCCTTTTAATCTAAGTTGCAAAATCGCAAGGAACATTATCCGTTAGTAGTTAAGTTGAGCCGTTAGACCGGGCCGATTGCCGATTTTGGGTTTCAAAACATAGGTTGTAGTTTATGTTAATGGTTATCTCCTTGTTGTGGATGTAGTTTTGATCGTGAGAGTGTTTCTACGTTCTACTTATTACATACTAGATGATGTGGTGGCTACGTTATAGTGACGTCAATTTTATATATAAATGTAGTTTTTTCATTAAAATAAAATAAATTATGCTTCTAATCAACTAATTGAAAATTTAAATTATTTAAATAAGAAATATATATTTTTCGATATCAAACATGTTACTAACATGGACCACTAAAGAGTTGTTGGGTTAGTCTAAGGTCCGACTACAATTGTAATTGATTAGCGTACACCCATTCAGTTGTACTCATTGATAATTGTTAGATTATTTATTTTCACTTGTATTTAATCCTATCCATTCATACGATTTGTAATTTATACAATGTCAATTTTAGTAAATATATCTTTACAAATAGGATTGTAATATTATAATATGTTATAACTTAAATTTAAAAGATAAAATAATGATTTTCAAATAAATTAATTTTATTCCAAGAACCCTAATAATGTCTTCTTCGATCTCCAATCTATTCTTCAAGAATCTTGGCCTACTTCATCGATCCTTAATTGATCCATTGAACTAGATCCATGTAAGAAATTATTAGATGACATCAAATCGATAACTCCATTTTTCATTACCGGTTATTGACGTGAATATGGGGCTGATTGGTATAGAATTTGAATGGGTATTTGGATGAATTTTGGTGAAATTGTATTTTGAATAGAATTAAAAATGAAAGTATTTGAAGTGTATTTTAGGCCAAATCACTGTTTATCAAGCCAAATAAAACGATTTAAATGCTATGACAATCCGCCCCGAAAAATCCAACTACACAGGGGAAAAGTACCAGAAGTAAAGTGAAACCAATTGTATGCATTTTTAATCACTAATCTCACAGTTTGTGACAAAATCAATGATATAGATGTTAAAATTTGACAGAGGAACTCCATCTAGTATACAAGTCATCAGATAATTGAAAAATTAGTCATCAATATGTTACTTGATTTATTGATGTGTGGCTAAAAATTTAATTAGGGTTCTTCACATGAATATAATTCATAATATAAATATAAATTTAATTTCAATATATATGTTTGTTTACATTACAATCCGGTTTGTTTAGTTGAATTTATAAAAATTGTCATTGTATAATTTACAAGTTTCATAAACGGTTGAGATTAATTATAACTAAATATAATATTTTTACAAGTGATCTAACGGCTAATAATAATCACAATTCAAATGAATATACATTAAACAGTATATTAAACAGTATAAGTGTAGTCGAATTTTAGAGTCGCCTCGCTTTATTTACATAATATTCAGTTCTATTCTCCTTAACTACTTTTCATATTATACTGGATTTCGGTTCATAAAACTATTGTTGAAAAGAATATAACATAACTCATTGCAAAATAAGTGGAATAGAGAGTTGACCGAGTATGGTATGATATAGAACGTGAATGACACGTAGTGGAATAAACATGATAGTGAGCAATATATAGAATGATTCCCAAAAGATCGCAATATGTAAGTATAAACGTGTCATCTTCTTCTTTAATTTTAAATACGTATAATTTTATATAAAAAACTAAAATAATAATATAAAAATAAAATGTAAAGAAAAGTTTAATTTTTATGGTAAAATTTGTATAATTTATTTTTGAAATTAAGATTGTTTGTGAAATAGTTTTTATATTTAGTAATGTATAAAATTATATGAGACGAATAAAAATAATAAATATATTAAATTTTGTGAGATGGAAAATATATATTTAAATTAAAATTAACTAAGTAAAGTAATTCAGAGTCAACGAAACAGAACTAGCATGATCATTACACACAATATACTAAAGATTTAATGATTTTTTAAATTTAGATACACAAATCAAAACACTAGCTTATAAATAAAGTATATGATGTTCCAGTAGTTATAAGTGATAAGCTCACCACTATCACTTTACCCCTTCATCAAAATGACAATTTTGAATACATTTTAATAAATATCAATAATAAAGTATGTGTAACTATGACTTCTAAACATGAACATGAATAATATAATTCGATCATGCTATCCATAACAAAACCAAACCCAACCCATATCAAACCAAACAACATTGTCCATTGCAAGATTATTTTGGAGTGGTATGTTATATCGGTGGAGTGATCATCTTCCTACTTAAATTAAATATTTTATATATAAAAATTTAATTTATGTTAAAAAGATCACTCGAATTCTATCTCAATATGTTAAACTCATAAATACTATATTTTGATATGCTACTCCATCTACTCCTTTTTATTTTATACATACATTATTTATATCCGTTTTACAGAATTTAAAACATTACTAAAATTATATATAAAATTCTGGAGATGGAGGTAGTAAATGATTGGAAAAAGTATCTTTTATATTCTTATAATTTTGATCTAAATAGGTGAAAAGATACTGATAATTATAAAAAGATGAAGTGTAAAAGTTGGGATGGTACAAAATGAAAAATAAGGAGTACTTTCTTATTTGAGTCTGATCTATAAACAGGAATACAATTATTTCATTTCCATCAAAACTGGAACAGAAACAAAGAAATTACACACACCAATACACAACACAACACAAATTCCCCCCGTCTTCCTCCTTCTCTCCAATCGATTATCACATTTTACAGTAATAATAATCTCGATTGCACAAAAACCCATCATCCAATCACACTAGCTTCTATAGCTCTCTCTCTTTCTACTCACACCGATATTGATTGATTGTTATAAATACATTCTTGTCTTGTCCTCTTCTTGGGAATACATACTATTTTTTCTATCAACAAGGTAATCTTAAACTCTGCTATTCATGTGTTTCTGATTTAAAGCTTCAATCTTTTCATCTGGGTTTATTTCTGTTTTCCCAAATCTGGAGTCTTTTTATCGTTTGCAGTTAAGATTTGGAGATGTAATGAGTTAGAAATCTTGTATTGTATGCCTTTTCGATTCTATTGATGTGGGATTTCTTTAATTCGATACGCTTGATGACAAGATGATTAATTTACTAGGTGTATTTTATATACAGCTAATATGAGTATGTGGCATTTTTGTCTTGTCTTTTGCTTGTGTTTTCATTCTTGTGTTGGTTGTAGACAGAGTCTTTGTGTGATTTATTCATTATAGCTAGCTAACAAGGCATTTAATTTTTTTCTATGTCTTGCTTTTTGTCTGTTTCTTGGAATCAGATCACAAAGGGCAGCCTTGTTGTTGATCCTTGTTTCGGAGGCCGGTACCGCAATAGGGATCGGCAGTTGCTTAGTTGTCAAGTGTTGGATTGATTGATTGATGATAACAGAGGGAGTCCTATTTTAGTTTTGATTGGTGGAAGAAGTCTGATGATTGTAAGGTTTAGCAATGGGGTACATGATGAACATGGAGAAGAAGTGGGTGTTCCCTCTAGTTTTAAGCTCAATATTATGTGTTTTCCTTCTTGCAACCTCATTAAACATGGGACTTGTGTCCTCCTTGCACACCATTAATTCCATCTTTTCAATATTTCCTACTCGTATTGCCAATCAAACAAGCACGGTTTTTGCCGATGAAAAGGTTAATCAAACAGCTACTCCTCCGCCCCCCTCGATTCCCAAGTTTGCTTATCTGATCTCTGGATCAAAAGGTGATCTGGATAAACTATGGAGGACTCTCCATACGCTTTACCATCCCTGGAATTACTATGTTCTTCATCTGGATCTTGAGTCGCCGATAGATGAGAGATTGGAGCTTGTGTCTCGGGTGGAAAAGCACCCTCTGTTTACCAAGGTTGGGAATGTAATTGTTAATAGCAAAGCGAATATGGTGACTTACAGAGGACCTACCATGGTATCAAATACCCTTCATGCGTGTGCTATTCTTCTGAAGCGATATAAGGATTGGGATTGGTTCATTAATCTTAGTGCTTCAGATTATCCTTTGGTCACGCAAGATGGTGAGTTTTTGTTTTCCTCCTTTTCATCCATATATCTAGGTTGATTTAGTTCTTCTAAGTTAAATTTGTTAATTTGACTAGTTCGTTCTTGCAGATCTTCTTTACACATTCACTAATTTGAAGAGAGATTACAATTTTATTGAACACACTAGCCGTTTAGGCTGGAAAGCGTGAGCTCTTTATACCCTTCTTTTCTTCTTTATTAATATTATTATCTTTGTGTGATCCACCAATGCTTATGATGTAACTTGATGTGCTATTCAGAGGCCAGAGAGCAATGCCATTGATTGTCGATCCTGGACTCTATCAAAATACCAAATCAGACATATATTGGGTTTCACCGAAAAGAAATTTGCCAACAGCATTCAAATTATTTACTGGTGAGTTCATGCTTAACCTGACAGTCATACTGGATAAAAGCCATTAACAACATTTTAATCTGTGGAAAAGTTTTGTTAATGATTAGTCTGTGTCACCTTGAATAGTTTCTTCTTTGTGAAATGCATTAATTAATGTTACAGTTTTGTTGCTTTAATGTTATTTGCTCATATCTGGTTAGTCATTATCCAATACCAGTGTTTGGGATTTCATCATATGGGCTGGTTAATTGATTTTCGGTTTTACTTCCAAAATTCCTTCCGCAGCTTGTGTTCCTTTACTGTTAATAGCCCAGAATGTTATGGAGTTCAGTCTCAAGTCTAAAATATTATGAAGTTTGCTATGTTATGCTTGTTCTTCTCATTCGGGTTGTATCTAGTCAAACACTACTTTTGCTTCGTATTATCTTGATAGTAGAGATGCTGGTGCATTTTGTGTATTTCCTAGAATTCACGGTGGGCTAAATGTAATATCAGTATGTTGATAACTAGCTTTGTTGATGTGATTTCATTGCTGTTTTGTCGAGCAAAAAGGCCTTGCTTCGTAGATGCCCTTTCCTATAAACACCAGTGGAAATTGTCTAACCATAAACAAACACTACCTCCATTTGCAGGTTCAGCATGGATGATCTTATCACGTGCTTTCGTGGAGTATGTAATATGGGGTTGGGACAATCTTCCCAGGACACTCCTCATGTATTACTCAAACTTCCTTTCATCTCCGGAAGGCTATTTCCAGACTGTTGTCTGCAATGCTCCAGAATTTGTCCCCACAGTCCTCAACCATGACATGCACTTCATTTCCTGGGATATGCCCCCGAAACAACATCCTCATACACTATCACTAAACGACACTGAGAAAATGATCACCAGTAATGCTGCCTTTGCACGTAAATTCAAACAGGACACACCGGTCCTGGACTTCATCGACAAGGAGCTACTCAAAAGAAAAAATGGGACGTTTACACCCGGTGGCTGGTGCGCAGGCAAGCCTCGTTGCTCGAAAGTTGGTAATAATCCGACGAAACTTAAACCCGGCCCAGGTGCAGAGAAGCTTAAGCACCTCTTAGATAGGCTAGTTTCAGCTGCCAAACTTCCCCATAATCAGTGTAGCTAGGTTCTATTGTATATTTATTATTACTGCTCTGGCAGGGTAAGATGGCATGAGTTAAAATACTACATTTAAGGTACTTCCTATTGCCCCTATTTTTGTAGGATATTTTTTCACATGATTTATACAGAATATACAACAAAATTGTGACTTGCATTATATTTTCCCAACCTGATCGATCTTACATTTTCAGTTTCAATTCTATTATTCTGAGACGGAGGAAGTAGTGACCACTAACTTGCATAATCCTCTTCCGTCCCGATCTAAGCTCATATTTTTAGTTTCCTTCTGTATTACTCGGTGACAGAGGAAGTACCGAAGTTGATAATTAGTGACATGTTTAATACTCCCTTCGTCACATTTAATTTCATATTTTGAATTTATATATTTGTATCTCTCAGAGAGTAGATTTGCGTGCATATGGTTGGAATTTAAATCTGGTACAGGTTATCAGATTTATGTCGGTGGAAATAAGTTCAACAAGGACCACATATATTTTTATTTTTTAATCCCATTTCAAATGGGTTAAATAGTTTGATCCCTCTATTAAAACTCATGTACATAACATACAAAATTTAATTTTATACTTGAGCATAAATTTTTCACAACTAAATTACTAAAATTTACATCAGTTATAATCAAATTAGAAATCACTCAATAACCTGATCAAGATATGCTTGTAAGTGTAAATGATCAAACTTATTAAATCTTCACATTCGGAAATCAAACAGATCAGATTTTAACTAGAATAAATTTGTAATTTAACAGCCGGTGTAAGACACTAATATATATATTAAATGAAAAGTTCAATGTGTTTGTGTTATAATAAAATAAATATTAATGTTTTCTAATAATCTTTAATTCCAAAACCACATGTACTACAATAATTACACAAATTTAATATTAGAATCACATGCAGAAAATGAAATAGATATGTATTAATTTATTATTTTAATTTTTAATAGGTATTCGCTACATGTAATTAATCCAGTCCAGCACTATCGGATCATTTTTAAGGAGCGGATCTTTCAGTAGTGTTTTTTATATTTATAAATCTCGAATCCAAAATCTTATTAAAATGGACTCAAGTTCCAAACCGCTTTAGACAACATCCGTCGATAGATATATATTAGTTAAATGTACTAGAATTCTTGAACATTGTGGATGAGTGGAAAAGTTCATTATATTGAGGTGTGTACGTTCATACCACATGTTTACATATTTCCACCATTTTTAAAATTTTCAAATTCATCACTAGTTTTTTAAAATACAATATTATAATTATATAATACTCAATCGAATAAATATTTATCATCAATAACTTTTTAAATAAATCTTTATAAAGAGGATAAATATCATCAACTTTAAAGAATTGAACTCGTGATCTCTTACACAGAGTGTCTCAGCTCACCATTCGATTATGAACGCTTTGATTTATAATGTGGGAATAGGGAGTTTTAGAAATTACTTAGAATGAGGGAATAGGGAGTTTTAGAAAAGTCAAGTCCGCGAAGAAAATAAAATTTGGTAGGCATTAATTAAAAAGACCTACTTGATAGTTACATGTTGTTGACTTATAACCGTAAGTCCGTACCGTAAGTTAATAAGAAGTTAATTGTGGGTGTGGAATTAAAGGCAGTTGACTGACCATTTGGAATTTTCGTGGTCTCATTACACTAATTACCAAGTCAATTGAGCATTAATTAATCATTATTAATTAATCATTATTTAAGGCAGAACACGACGTTATGTACTTATGTTGACTAAAAGTCTAAAAGCTATTGCTTAATTTATCTTAGTCTAGTTTGTAACAGTATAAGCTAAGACATCTCCTTCATAAATCACTAATTATTAGTCTATAAGGTTTCTCGATGTCAAAACCTAAAAAAAAGGTCTAAGGACTCAGAGTACTATTTTTTGTGTCTCAGGATATAGTACCATCAAAATACATACAAATCTGACCTAACAAATTTTATAACGTAACTCATATATTTAAGTGAATTTAAATTTTAAGAATGATCAACGTTAATTAGTTGAAAGGATAATACCAACTTCGAATATCACTATAAACTTGTATATTTACTTTCTACAATTACTTTTAATAAGCTACTTGTCGATGTGTTTATCAGACAACTTGTTCGTCTTCGCAATGCAATTAGCTTCCAACCGATCTCATAAGATGAAGTTAGCCTCTCATCAGCACTTGATATCCAGCTAGCTCTATGAGGTCAAGCTAACCATTGGTGGACTAACAAAATCTGGCCCAAGCAGAACATTGATAGTGGAATTGGGCATTACCTTCGTGCGCTAGTTTTATCGGTCAAATGTACTTTGAATTTTAGCCAACACACTACCTATCCAAAACAGGGGAAAATTTGATACGAAATCTAAAACGTTATATCATAGAATGTAATTGCAAATGTACAGTTTTCACACCTATAACAATGTCGTTTTGGTCCTCTAACAAAGGACAAAATGGCATCAGTTTTAGAACCTAATAAATGTAATTTCAGAACAAAAAGTTAAAGTGAACATTAAAAACAAGGGAAAGGTAAGGTAGGAAATCTGGTATTCTATATGGAACAATTAACAAGTGTATTCAAGTACAAAATGTACATAGAAAAATCAATGTATACCACCCCAACTCATTACTTCCATCTTTTTCCCCACCCCTCCTAATCTTTATCTACAATACACATTTGGTCTTCTCATTCAAGTCTTTTCACTACAAACCAACAACAAAATTTTATGTTCTGCTACTTCGCCCCACCAATTTTTCTACTTACTACTAAAAACCGAGCCGAGAACCAAGCTATCCATGCTGCCTACTTTGAGCTGCCGCGCTATCTCAGCACCCATGCATTAACATAGTTTCTGGCATATGCACGGTTCAAGAATGTTATTTCATTACATCAATCTAAGACATTTCCAAAACCTTTATGTTCCCCATCGAATTTGCAGCAACCAAGGTGGATGACTGCCCGCGCCAACATACAGATGAGATGAATTGTGCACCATCGTCCACTTCATTCTCAGAATGGGGATCTGACCCGCTAAACTTGAATGACATGGCTGGCATTGGGAAAGCTTTATGGTACACAAAAACCTGTACAGGGAAACAATTATTCTCAATGCCACATACTATTTCATCGTTTGAGGTCTCTTTACACAGTTGATCAGTCATACTATATTGTGCGGTGTATGCTAAACCAAGTAGCCATTTCTATAACTTGCTGACAGAAAAAAAAGAACATGATGATCATGAATTACGAACACAAAACTCTTAGTTGACAGCAGCATACTTACTTAATTTCGCCCTATTGGTAAAACCTCGATAAAAAGAAAGTTAAACATCACTACCACATTACGAAGTAGTAAAAACGGCCATGGAGTTAGAGAAGTAGGTAGGTTTAGATCGCTTAGATGATCTGATGAAAAGCAAATAGCATAATTTGTGCTTCAAAAGTACATTTGCAAATATCAAGTTCCGCATAGAATTAGATGTGACAAGCTGAAAGATTAACCATCAGTAATGGAGAGGGAGTTCCTATGTGACACTGGTGACAACAATACCAATAGTAATACCCACTGATGCCATATTAGGCACATGACGCAGCAATAGGATGCACGGACACACTTACAAATTGAAATTGTCCACATTGAACTCATGGACGCCCAGACACATTTTTTATACATGACGCAGCAATAGGATGCACTGACATGCTTACAAATTGAAATTGTCCACATTGAACGCATGGACGCCCAGACACATTTTTTATACATGACATGGCATGTCGAAAAAATTAAATTAAATAATTTGGACAAGTGGTGGATTTGCTGAGAAGGCATATACACCCTGTTTGTCCAGAAGGGGTAAGTTATAAGTAAGTACTGAAGGACAAAGCAATAGTTGGGATTATCCAGTTAATTTGGATTACAGACGAGATTTTCTTAAACCAATTGAACTATACTGAATTTCTTAATTTTTTAACATTTCCTCTAGTATTCATACTCATTTTCGGTTTAAACTTGGAGCAATTATCTACTTGTTTACTCTAAGTTTTGTTTTTTTCATTTGCAAACATACATACTATTATATATGTAGAACATCAAAGTTTGTGAATAATGGAAGTAGCACAAACACGTATATGTTCTGATAATTTGTAGTATATCTAAGGTTTAAGCTTATGGTTATAAACTTCCAAGACAGGTGAAAGATATCTTATGTAGGGTTGATCTCTCCTTTGGTACCCACTCCTCTTAAGTGAAGAAAAACTAATGGGAAGGAAATTGAGAATCCATTTACTATAAGCAGACATACCTCATTTGTTTCTGAGCCGGTTGCAACATAACCATCAGCTACAGACAATCCTACAAAATTCTGAAATAAAGTGATGCATGTCATCAGATGCCACGGAAAACTATATTTTCCAACTGATAAGTGACTTTAAATAAAGAATCAGGAAATGGCAAAGAGCAATAAGATACCTTAACGTTCAGATGGCCCGTAAATGACTGCAGAGGGCAATCAAGAATTCTTGATGTGCACATTGACAAATCCCAAAGCTTCAATGTGTTATCCGTGGATGCAGACACAAGAGTTGTTGAATCGATGAATTTCACATAGCTCACTGTCTTGTTATGCCCAACTACCGTACATAGGGGCATTTTTGTATTACGGAGATCAAAGTAGTATATCTTATGATCTGCAGAACCAAATGCAAGAGAACGGCCAGAGTCTGGTGGAAACTGAACACAGCACACATTTGCCTTCGTTTTGATGGTTCCGACGCTTACTCCCTGCAGTAGTAACCCATGTAAGAAAAGGAACTCATTAAACATCCACAACTCAATCCACACAGCAATGATAACTCGATTTAGTACGTTTAGTTTCAAAGCTGAGATCCCTCAAGTGCAAAAGTAGAATTGCCTGATTGATATTCCAGAGCTTCACGGAACCGTCATCACTCCCGCTGGCGAGCATTGTTGGATCTGCAACTGAAAAATCAACAGACCATACACGTCTTTCGTGCTCTGTCATTTCCATGAAAATCTGACTTCTCGTGACATCCCACACCTAGAGAGAAAATCAAGAGGATTTAATGATTTATACATAATCTACAAGAGCATATATACAGCCACGAAAGATGGGGTTAATTCAAATTTGGGAACTTCTGCAAGAATTACCAAGCATTTAACAAAATCCATTATATTTGTACAAGAAGCAGGTTGATACCAAATTCAATTGAAAGATAAATAACTATAAATGATAACCCAATAGCCATTGCAATGGCTCTTGTGTCACACGTGGCCGGCGAATCAACAGGAAATTATTTTGGAATTTCGCACCAAGTTTCAAAGTTTAAATACTCTGTAGATTAGTCAAAGTTGAAGCATTTTGAATTGCGTTTCTTTTAGTAGTTATTTTAGTAATTACCTGAACCACACCTTCAAAGTTGCTAGATGCAATCTGGCTTTTTATGTAACCGTTCCAACAAATACTGCTAAGCTTGGAACGACTTGACATTTCAACCACAGGGTAATGAATATCACGATCCTCATCCAGCACTGAGTTGAATTCAAAAACTTTGATCTTCTTGTTGACACCAGCTGTTGCAAAAAATTCCCCATCACGGTCAAAGCTAAGTGAGCATACCAAGTTGGATGAATTTAATAGATCCCCTTGCTTTAGTTCTGCCTTCACTTTTAGCTGACTATAAGAAAGGTACTTGCATAAACCATCAAGGAACATATTTATCCACCCATTTGGTTTTCGCTCATTACTTCGCTCTTTTGATGACGGGTTACTGACAGAACTTCTTTCAGTAGCTGCAATTGATCCTCTACCATCACTACTCATTGCAGAATGCCTAGCCAATGGCCGGGGACTTGGCATCGTAGCTCTACGTCTCGTCACAAAATACGCTGATTCTAACTTACGGAAATTTTTCATCAGGCGAGTGGTTTTCAAAAGAATGCTTCCTTGGATATCTGATTTCGGATGAGCATCTGCATTTTCATCAGATTCAAGTAGGTTATTATTGGCAGAAACGCCTTGCCTGATTCTCTTTCTGGATCCTGAGCTACCAGAATCATCATCTTCTGCAGTGTTCATTGATTGGGGACCTGAGGAGAAATTCTTGCTAAGCTCTAAGCTTGAGCCACCTTGTATCCGAAGTGTTCTTTGCAGTTTTCTTACTTCATCGATGTCAGAAGATATAAAGGATATCGTCTCGCTTAAAGAATCTGCTGCATCTTGTTTCCTCTGTTGCAGTATTAAAAGGAACTCCAGCAACAATTCTTGTTCTTCTATTTTCTCTCTCAGCTCTATAGCAGCTTCCCTTTCTTCTATGTCGTCTCTGGGCTCATTCAGAAACTCACTTTCCAACAGCACACTGACACAGAGTAAGAAAGACATGCCGGGTATCAATTTGTGAAACAAAAAAAAAAAAAAAAAGCAACATAAATAGAAAACCGTGCATATCTCTGATTATCTACTATATAAAACACAGGATAACCAGAATAGCATTTGGAGTCATCAAGCAAGCATTCAATGAATGATCGTGAAAAGGTTCTCATATTCTAATAAACATGAAGTTCACACTTTATATCATTGCACCTATAATTTCCATGTACCATCCCTCGTCATCTTTTACGATATTTTAACATGTATACATATGAGTTTAACACATATACATACGCAGTAGCCCAATTTTTCGAATTCCAACGTGCAAAAGATATACATACAGGTTTCTTGATTTATGCAGTAAACAGTATTTATGAAAAACTGCTGTGACATGGAAGCTCACCTCATTTTTGGTCGGCCACTTGGTTCTGGATGGAGTAACCATAGG